>JAODFY010098735.1:0-11660 GCA_027580055.1 Paracaudina chilensis | reverse complement strand
TATATAGTGAAAGTTAAAGCAGTTAAACATTTCATTTAAACACTCTGTACTGAGAAAGTACTAAACACTTTAAAAAAATCTCCAAATTGCATTTTTTTTTTATTTTGTGGACGGCAATCCGCTAAAGGTCCGCCAGCAAAATAGCAAGCAGTTGGCGGATCACCGTCGTTGTTCTGCTCTAAAAAAGCTGGCTGTTTAGGAACAGCGATCAGCTATTCTAAATGTCCAGCCAACGTCCATGTAACTACGTAATCTTCTCTAACCATATACAGTTCGTTGGAATGACGTTGGGTGAACAGATGTTATTGGAAGTTGAGCAAAGGTAAAATGGAACATTCTTTTCAGCACGCCGACGTTGGGTCAATGGCGCGGTTACACAGAAGCAAAGCGGCCGCAGCCGACGGCAGGCCGATTGACCAATCAGATGCTTGGTCAAGAAAAGTGTCTGTGTGAAATTAATAAATGCTAATTAATCAAGTCAAGTCAAGTAATAAGCAGATTAGAACAATGTACAATGTTTTAGCTAATTGTTTGATTAAGACATTGGATAAGGGTTAGCTGTTAATAACTTAAGACACAATGTTTATTGCTTGGTTAAAAAAAAAAATTATGCTCTTCAGTACGGTAAAACTTCGACTTAGGGTATAGGGGCTACAACAACATTCTGGTACGGTATACGTTAATATACCGGAACTGGTACTTTTTCTGGACCACCATTGGTCCAGATTTACATATGCACAATTGCATATGTACTAAAACAGCTGGCGGACCGATTGCGTCCTGACGACGTAAGGCGGCAGTCGGCCAGCGAATGCCACTGGCAGTCCGCCATAGAATAACTACTTAAACAGCTGGCGGACCGACGGCATCCTGATGGCGCAAGCCAGCGGTTCGCCAGTGGATGCCTCTTGTGGTCCACCATAGAAATGCTGGCCAAAAATCCGGCGGTTCACCGGCGTCTCACGCCGGTGGACCGCCAACCTAGCCACCAGCGACCTGCTAGCGTTTGGACAGCTCCTTGCTAACTGGGATGCTATATCCTTTCAGGTATAGCATATGTACACATTTGTCACTGCGTTTAAACTTAGAAATATCTTATTACCTGTTGAATAATGCCAAAAAAAATTCTCCTGTAAGTGACCTGTAAGATTAGTATAAAAAATATGCATAAATGCAGGATATTGCTTCCATTATACTAATATATACTAACATATACTAACAAGGGCCCACACATGAATATTAATGAGATGAAATTTCAATGTACTTTAGAAATGTAGGCTACAGGTCTATCAAAGCAGATGTCATACCCATGCAACTTCTACAGTGATGCTTGGCCCCCTAAACATGTACAGTAGCCCTAAATAACGGAAGGCCCAATGGGTATGCTACATTTGTATAACCATTGTCAATGTACATAATAACCATTATAGCCCCTGAATAAAACCTGTGAAACTATATATACCGAAATTCTTCATTACCATAAACAGTACAAAGATAGGAATAATAATATAGGCTGTGTTCATTTAAACGGAAACAAAGATGCATTGCATCACTTGAAATTATAGAAGGGAGAAAAGAATAGGTCTGACAACTTTGCCATACTTTATTTTAAACTTTCAAAGCATAATTGAGTTTAATTCAAACCTTTTATTCCAACCAATGAAGCTACAGTACTGAGAAATGACAGCTAAGGGATATCCCATACACACACCATTTTGATCACAGCAATTCCCTTTTACAAAAAGCAATTTATGTGACGTATGTAATGTACACAAGCAATATATGTAATGGGCAAACATCACATACATACATCACATCATTTTGACATCCCATACACACACCATTTTGATCACAGCCTGACCAATTCCCTTTAGAAACAAGCAATGTATTGGTCAAACATCCCATACACACATCATTTTCACCACAGCAATTCCCTTTACACAATTAAGCAATGTATTGGTCAAACAACCCATACACACATCATTTTCACCACAGCAATTCCATTTACACAATTAAGCAATGTAATGGTCAAACATCCCATACACACCATTTTCACCACACCAATTCCCTTGACACAAGCAATATATGTAATGGGCAAACATCCCATGCAGACACCATTTGGACCACAGCTAGCAATTCCCTTTACATAAGCAATATGTAATGGAAAAACATCACATACATACACCATTTTGACATCCCATACACACACCATTTTGATCACAGCAATTCCCTTAACAAACAAGCAATGTAATGTTCAAACATCCCATACACACACCATTTTCACCACATCAATTCCCTTAACACAATTAAGCAATGTAATGGTCAAACATCCTATACACACCATTTTCACCACACCATGCATTTGGACCACCGCAATTCCCTTTACACAAGCAATATGTACTGTACTGTAATAGACAAACATCCCATACAAACACCATTTTGACCATGCATGTGCAGCAATTTTCTTTATCTTTGGGAGGGAATAATAACCAGACCATAAAAAATACAGAAATCATACTCCATTAAAATTTCCATATTGTGATATTTCAAAAGTTAAGTACATGCATTCTACACTTTCCACATTGGATAACAATTCCCAATTAACTTGTGAAAACCATGCAGAAAATTTGCTTATTGCACTACAGTACATAAAATATACAGACACAATATATAGGGGGATAATTCTATCAGTATATATTTATGTATGAAAGTTTAATTGTGATAAAAAATAAAAAAAACGAAGGCCTTCAAAACTATACCTCATTCTAATTTTCCAAATTTCCACACATTTAATATAAACCTATTTCAGCAGAAGCAAGAGTATAAACTTTCAAGTTTTGTTTAATATGCCTGCAAACACACATCCAAAGACAAGCACCCCCACATGATTTATTTTATAATGTACTGAATGTAGCAACGGAAATGTCAGCCTATATGGCATCACAACCAAACACACTTATTTAGTCTATCACCTATTTATTGTAGTTTTAAAGTTCATTGAAGCAAAGTTAATGTAAGTTGTTTCCATTGCATGGGTATACACACATATGACTTCTATGGACTTCCTTTCACTAAACATGATTCCATGTTCACTTAATTTTTATAAAAATATAACCTAATCCTCCTCTACCATCCAACTGAGCCATTTCCAAAAAAAATAAAACCTCTTTGCAAGTTAAATGTGATTGCCTTGATGGTGGAATAGCTATAGCAATTCCCTTAGAGCAATTTCCTTCAGATAATATCAAAGAATGATAAGAAACAAGGAGAAAGTGAGCAATTTTGCAGCATGCAGAAACATTTTAGAAAGGTAAACCTAAAAACGATTTCTCAAAGCAAGTGTTTTGAGTTTTGTCATACTCATGGGTGCATCTCACCCTTGAGGAAAGACAGTAATCAGATAGTTCATGATGTAATACTTAGCATACCCATAGCATTAACTTGTGACAAGCAAACTGATCACGCTTGAAGCCGTTCTAGATCTACATTTTAATAAAAATGGATAACATCAAACAAAATCAACCTCTGGAACTGAATTATATATAAACCTTCCAACAAGGTGAAGTGATGCAGCAAACCTGCATTTTTAAATTGGCAAGAACAAAGTGCAAGTGCAGTTTTATTTTGCCATAGTATAGCTATACTGATTACTCACAGGTATGATTTACAGTACATATACTTACAAACTTATTAATGTCATATTAATGTCACACAGAAATGAGATAACAGGGTTTTGGCCCGGCTTGAAACTTGAGCGCCAGGCTTGAAAATTGAGTGCCTGTTTTGTTTTGCAATTCATGTTTTCAAAACTGAGATAAACCTGATTAAAAGGACTTCAGTATTTGACCTATGATGACCTCAAATAACATTTGACCTCCAAGAAATGTTTCAGGGTTTATCTACACAATATGGACAATGTACCTACCCACGATGGGATTAATCAATGTTACGCTAACTGAGTTAGTCTGATTACAAGGTTTTTGGTATTTGATCTCTGATGACTTCAAATGACTGTTGTCATCTGGAAAATTAATAAGTTCATTTACTCACTATGGACAATTTCCATACTTAGTGTTAGATGCACCTATGCTTCCCTCATCACATTTCAAGAAGAGGTGACAACACCATAACAATATCATATTTAACAAACTAGTCTGGATGGCACTTCGTCAAGTCCAGATTAATTGACTGCAATAAGTAGACTTCTTTCAATATTATATTCTCATGGTTGAGACAATTTATCTTGTCGACTTGTTCAACATTAATTGTTATAATGGTGAGACAATTTATCTTGTCGACTGGTTCAGCATTGTTATAATGGTGAGACAATTTATCTTGTCGACTTGTTCAACATTGTTATAATGGTGAGACAATTTATCTTGTCGACTTGTTCAACATTGTTATAATGGTGAGACAATTTATCTTGACGACTTGTTCAACATTGTTATAATGGTGAGACAATTTATCTTGTCGACTTGTTCAACATTGTTATAATGATGAGACAATTTATCTTGACTAGCAGATTTCTTTCAATATTGAGTCAACATGGTGAGATAATTACCTTGTCATTATGATATCTCATATCCCACGTGTCAGTGGAAACCAGTAGGAATTTCCAACTGATCTAAACTGGTTTCATCTGGTCCCAATTGGTTTTCAACTGGTCTTGATCATTCCTGTTGGGATAAGGATCTTGCCAAGTTGAAATCCAGTTGGTACTGTGAATGACCAGAAAGAAATACAACTGGGCCAACTCGACTTCGTCATTCCATTTGGGAAAAGAAATGTGTGCAGTTGGAAAAGTTGGTAATGTTTGGATATGCAACTGCCAACTGGACCATTGGTCCTGGTTATTCCAGTTGGGAAATGGAAATAAGGTAATATCCAGTCTGATTCACATGGGTGGATCCAGGGTGGATTATGGTTGCAGAAGGGGTCTAAGGGGAGGGTGTGGCCACCTCCCCATTCAATTAGTATCATTAGGGAACTTAAGATGCAAAATGGTGCTATATTTTGTTAAAGAATTGTTCATTTGTTCACAGAAAAAAAACATCTTTGTGCCCTGCCTATTTTTGTGTTGTTTGGCACATTGAAATGTGCTGTGCTCATTCACTGCTATTGTCAGGTATTTTTGTATGAACAGATCATAAAAATATATCCAATGGTGATGCAAAATAAAGGTAAGCCTAGTAGTGATCAGAAGACACCAACAGTTTCCTTGAATTACAATCTTTACAATAGTCATTTTGACTATGATCATTCATTGTTGACTCCAATCAACTCCAGCTGACTTAATTTTGTTGACTTGACTCGACTCGACTCAACTTGAATCGACCATCAGTGCTGACTGAACTTGTGACTCAACTTCAATTTGACTCGTTACAAAACTGGTATTGCAGACTTAACCTCATGCATGAATATATTTGATTTAAAATCAAAACATGTTATACTATACATTTTAATGATCAACACAGATGGGACCACCATCATTAAAGTTGTATGATGCTTACTTCAACTTATGTGATTTAATGAATTAATAATTAAAAGGGTAATTGTGCTCTATGTATTCAAAGCTCATAGCTGTGACATCACCATGGAAACTGCATGTATTAAATAAGCAGGTAGGATGCTTATTCTGCTGTCATTCTAATCTTAAGTATCTGGGTTGTATGTAAAACAGAACAGAATTAACAACCTCATTTCCTTAATGTGCAATGGAAAAAATACCCAAGCCAAAAATTTATACTCCAGAATGTTCTACGTGGCAAGAAGCCAGCAAAGGAAATGAAATGATTACTGTACATGGAAGTGGCTTCAATGAACCTGATTATACAAAAATTAGGAAACTGATAAATGTGTGATCATGTTTTTCTCCTAATTGTTGATGTTGCCATGCATTGCCCCCAGTGCACTTCCCACATGTCTGTTGTTGAGGTGCGGTTGGTACAAGAACCTTATTTCATATATTAGATAAGAAATTGAGAAAACTATAACTTGGTAAACTTCAGTTTATTTTGTACATGCTATGTGTGTTTCCCATTAATTATCTTCATTGTTTTTGAGGACAAAGTTCATTTGAGCTAAATAAAAGTCAATCAATGGGAATAAACATGGAAATCTGTTAACTTGACTAGGCTCAAATGAGTTTAAAGATAACGTGCAACATTTTATAGTGATGGTTTTCTGGTGATTTTTTGCTCTCAAAGAATCTCAAATAAGACCTCTAAATTTCATGGTTTATGTCCCTGATCCAGGAAAACCAGTTTCCTCTCTATTCAACTTTTCAAAAATTTAAAAGCATATTAGAACTAAAGGTTGCAACATCATTCAAAACGCTACAGAAGGAAAAACAGAGTAGAAATATGCCTGGAAGAAAAACCTCAGAATTTCAAGGAAAAGTTTACAGAGTATAAAAGTAATATACAAAGTATACAGAGGTTAATGTAGATTTTGTGTTGGATTGTGTATAAAGCATGTACGAATCTAGCTTTGAGCTATTGAATCACTCTAGGGTAAAATTTGTTTCCACGCAAGGATAACAAGGTTTTGCTAGAAGGACGAAAACAGTAGACTTTTAGAAACGGTTGATGAGGGGGGTTACTATAGGTACGTTGACAATTCCCTTGTGTGATGAAGATCTAAACACCTGAAGCTCATAGTTAGAGGTCAAAAGGAAAACGGTTCATGAGGAGGTTTAATACTAGGTATGTTGACCATTCCCTTGTGGGATGAGGATCTAAACACCTGAAGCTCGTAGATGTGGCAATCACTAGTTGAGGTCAAAAGGGATGCAGGTTTTTTTGTTTTTTGCTTCACATAGAATATTTAAAATACCCATTCTCGGAAGACACACCACCTTTTCTTGTTTTTTAAGAGGAATAACCTTTATGCTTTAGGATATCACAATAGATGTCATAATAGATTTTAACTATACAAGTATTTTTTTTTTTAAAGCAAATGGCTGCTGTTGTTTTACTGAAACTGAACACAGACTTTGATATCTTGAAAATGGAACAAGATATTTGGATGCTGATTGCATGCACTGTCTTGTGTATCATTTAATTCTCTTTTATATAAGCTTAGGTTATCTGTTGGGTTCAATTTCCTTATGTATATAAGAAATTATTAAACTTCTCCAACCCAGATGGTTTTTTTTAAATCTTGGTGCACCTGGAATTTGGTTCTCTCACAGTGAAGCCATCAATATACTACCACATAACACTGGTAACAAGGATAAAAACTAGTTCAGAGTCTCCTGTCTTGTTTTAGTGTTATGTAACATCATTTAAAGTTAAGATGAACCTTCATTATGTATGTGAGAGTATATGCAGTCTTGTTGCAGTGTTATGTAACCTCATTTAAAGTTAAGATGAACCCGTATTATGTATGTCAGCATATGTGGTCTTGTTGCAGTGTTATGTAACATCATTTAAAGTTAAGATGAACCTTTATTATGTATGTGAGAGTATATGCAGTCTTGTTGCAGTATTATGTAATCTCATTTAAAGTTAAGATGAACCCTTTATTATGTATGTCAGAGTATGCAGTCTTATTGCAGTGATATATAACCTCATTTAAAGTTAAGATGAACACTTTAATGTAAATGACAGTATGCTTTCTTGTTGCACTTGTTATGTAACATCACTTAAGGTCATAATGAAGCCTTTCAAGCCTTTTAAGCAGTGTTTCACACTTGGGAGGGAATTTCCTTCCCTGTGAAATATTTTGGGAGGGACCAAGATTTTATATTAAATACATGATTTTTATAATACCCAACCGGTCGATAGACCAATCACAAATAGCCTTGTAAAATGGTGTGCATGGTCCGGCACAAGGGACATGTGCCCCTGGCAGGAATTTCATCGGGAGCTAAGCAAAATGTTTTATAAAGGTAACTCTTGCTTGAATATTGTAAATGTTAGCACAAAATATCCCTTTAGACTCCTTCCCATATTGCAGTCACTATATCATAACCCTATCGCAAAATGCCTTGGTTAAACTTGGCTCAAACCTCCCCCTTCACAGGACAAAGACCCCCTCATAATGCTTAGGCAGGCGATTCACCAACACATTTGATAAAATCCCCTGAGCCAAATGAAAATCTTAATGTTTGTGTATATTTCTTGCATGGATTGACTTAAGCATCCATTCCTCAAGAGAATAACTTACCATGAGTGTGTACCACATGTATATCCAAATACAACCTTTTAACAAACACATGTGCAATTCTCATAAAAAAAACAGACAGCTCCTTATTTATATAAAATTAATATCTCCATCATTTTAAATTGGATCTGGATAAACCATAAGCATCTCAATCAATCACTCTAATAAAAAGTTTTGAACAAAAATGACAAACAATAAGTCATATATAAGGTTGGAAATAAATGAGAAAGTAATGGTGAATTTCTTACCAGTGTCAACATATTAAAGCCAGCACGATTGAGAAGATTACCTAAATCCCTCAAATCGGTAAATGGTGATATACGTGGAGCAAAACCCTGGAAAAGATTTAAAAACAAAATAAAGATATCCAAATAAAAAGCAAACAATAGAACAATCTATTTTTCAAAGGAAATTATTTCTTTCTGACACAATTTACTGATCATATAAATGTGTATTTATCATGAAAAAGAACACTTACATATTACCACAAAATGTACTTAAAGGGGTTGGTTATATTACCAATTAGTAAACTGCCAAGAACCATCTTTTCATGTGACTATACACATCCTAGGGTGTCCCAGTTATTCAGCTGACTATAAATCTACAACCAAGAATCACATCCTAGGGTGTGCCAGTTATTCAGCTGACTATAAATCTACAACCAAGAATCACATCCTAGGGTGTCCCAGGGTTGTTTTCTCCCCAGAATGTTTTGAAACATGTATTGCCTACAAATTAAATTAGTGAAAGATTTTCTGTGATCTGTGTATTTTCTTTAATTCATATTCAGTCTATGTGGTTTATTTACTATGAACCTTGTGTTAATTGTTGGTAGCTTCTGTATCAGCAAAAAAAATTATATGACATTATATTATGATATATCATAATATGAATTATATTCCTATATTACCAGTGTGAAAATGTTTTATTTTTTCAATTTCTATAGTGACTTAATTTGATTGCATCTGAAAGACCATAAATGAAAGTACCAAACGTGAGTATATCGGGTCAATCGGCCGGATATTTTTTGTCAATTTTTAAAATTTATAATACCAATGAATATAGGAAATTTTGCATTTAAATGACAATTATGTGGCAGAACAATATCTTGATGGTCATGGTATAGTCATGGTATGGAAAATTGTACATGCTATCAATGACCAATTTGTCAGCTTCACTGTGATTGAATTGGGATTTCTGCTTGAAGATTTCTGACTCTATATATAGGTACCATTGATATGAGCCAAACTAGTGTGTAAGTCAATACGGCAGTTTATTGTGGTATGCCTGCTTGCATGGGCATTGCATGGACTGGTCATGCATCATAATATAAAGAGTTTGATTCCTGGACTGTTTGCAGGATTCACACAACCTTGACTTCACCTAGATCAGAGTTTATCATAAATGATACAAACCCAATGGTTGCGAGACACTTTGTTAGTTTCTTTGTGTTAGCATATATTACACCTACGTTGGACCTATAACAGTCCTGGGATTCTGTGACCCTTGATATGTGGTTAGCCAAAACCCTGCATTGCAGGTGTATTCATGAAGACTTGTGAGGTAGTTTGACAAAACACAGATTCGAGCAGGAATCATGTAATTTGTGCAGGACTCACTTAATCAAAAGACATGGTTTTGCCTGTATGAAAGGACAAACGTGACAAATTCACCTCTAGAAATATACAAAAAGCGACATATAGACTGGCAGTTCAATCTCCAAATCCCAAATGGCTTTGGCAGTGTTCTTTAATAAGTAACGATCAGATCAGCTACTCAATCATACTCTACCGTCCCCTTCAACTCTTTAACTCAATGCACTGTTACATCAATGAAGGCAATAAGGTGTCAGTTACCCCTTCTCTTTCAATTTCGGCAAGCTGTAAAGAGCATCGTAATTCGAAGAGCGTATCCCCTCCAAACATTGCACCGATGAATGGCCCATCTTTCTTCAGGCAATTATGAATCTGAGATGGAGAATGAGGAATTGATAAGGGTTGTGAATAATACATCATAAATTACATTGTCATACATCAACCTTCAGAGCAATGCTTCATTAAAAGCATGCATCACAAAATACCATCTATATATCCATTGGGGAAATGAGAAACCTGGCCCCATTTACTCCCAAAATTATTTGGAAAACCAGAAAACCCAGAGGTTTTGTGATTCCTTGTTTCCTCATTGTTTAATTACTTTTGACTGTGTTAAGGTGATACACTGTAAGTTCTTCATACTCACTATATGAAACATACATACGAGAATGAGACATTGAACAGTTTTACACAGAATCAGCCTGACTACAAACAAGGCTGCTGTGTTTGTATCCTAATTATCCTGAAATTAATTATATACCTAGCATGTTTCCCTAGTGTTAAAGGAATTGTCTGGGTCTGATCCCTGAGTACTTAATAAAAAAGAAGAAATATTTAAGTACCTTTGTATATATTTATATGCCATTTTTGTGTCATAGAGGTTGAGACTCAAATTTTGAAATGTAAATTTCACAAACCAGAAGTATTTCTAAAATTTCTAAAATTATGATGTTACTTTTGCACATTCATATTACAGTGCCCCAATACTGCGGGGGCTCGTATACTGCGCACCTAACAATACGTTCCAATATTACCATAGCAACGTGTTCCAACAGCGCTATGAATGAATAACAAGGTCAGCTACTTATTTTCTCCAATTGACTCCAAGTTCTGCCTCATTCTTTATAGTCTTCTTTGCCTTTCGTTCGGTCGTCGGTAAGCTATGTTAGTACACTGCAATTGCTTAATCAAGTGTAAGCTATTTTTTTTATTTAACCCTAAAATTCAGGTAAAAATGCTGATGATTTTTTTAGGATATCATCATATCAATGCTGTAGTGTATAGGTACTGTGTGCCTGTTCACAGGCACTTGTCCATATCTATAATGCTATTAAAAGAGCAGTGAACAGGCACGTTTAGCAAATGTTAACTTGGACAGAACTGTCTCATAAATAGCTCAAAATTGTACAATTTCGACCCTAAATAATATTATCAGGATTGTGGATTTGTGTACCAGATACTAGAGGTTTGGTACAGGCATCATCTGAATATTTTCAAGGGATTTTGAAGAAATTTGTGCTGAAAAAACGGTGCGCAACTTACGGGCACCCCATGCTACTTGTCCAATTTGCTATTTTGAAGATCTCTTGGTGATTTGTTGCTTTTGGATTACTGTAGAAATGCCCATGGCATTGCCTTCGTTAAGCAAACACTTCAAAAATCTTTGTGAACACATCTTCATTAACATTAGGCCTAGCCTATCGCTAACGTTAGATATTCTGGTGGCTTACTCGCCGTATGGTTCCTCGTTTGAAGTTATGTCCGATTGGACCTACAATCCTCGACAAAAATGATGGGACAGTATGAGCAGCAACGAGCGAAATGTGTGGTTATATTGGTATAAGCGCACCCCCTGCCCCCCTTTCAATGTTGTGGGCAAAAGCGCTGAGAAACTGCAAC
>JAODFY010098624.1:0-11661 GCA_027580055.1 Paracaudina chilensis | reverse complement strand
CACGTTCCCCATTAACCCCCGGGAATAATCCCGGTCCGCCAGCCAACATCCAAACCTTTATCTCTCCAAAGGTTAAGGAATTTCACTCGTCAGTAAAACATAGTACAGTAGGCCTACTGTTATTAATAATAAGAACAGGTTGTTATAAAGTATGTAGCGATTCTTCTATTATTTGTATAGGGGATATGTAATGACGCAATGAAGATTAAAAAAAAAACATAAGAAACCTATTACACCGGGAATAACACACAACTAATTTTATAAATTTACTTTTTTTAACTGGATCAATTGAGAAAATGTCATTATCGATAATCGAAAAGATCTGTGATGGAATAAGTAAGTATCATTAGTTAACAAGGTACATTTGCGTCGGTTACGTAGAGTTCATGCGCAGCGGATTCAGCAGCAGAGCATTGTCATAATGCAATGTTACACGCAGGATCGGACTACTTGTAGCTGTATCTGTACGTAGCTAGTGTAAACAAAATTCGTAAAATAAAAACAACATTGCTGCTCTCGCGGCGTGAGATTTAAGGTTTTAATTAAGCAGGTTGGTGTTATTTAACACTAGGATTCGAAAATAAGACGGGACTAAAACATATTTCCAGCAAATGCAGTGCAGGTAAGACCGCTATCTATTCAAATGCCATTTGGGTAATATTATTTCTGGAAAGTTCATGTTGTTCAACGTACAGTACAATTTCTTTATAATTACTATAGTATGAGTGCCCAGTGTTACTGACAAGGTAACGTTTGGTCCAGTTTGGCTAAATGCCAGTTACGTTTTGCCTAGGCCCCAAGGCTTTATTTTAGGCCTAGTCTAGCCTAGTGCATGTCTAGGTTAGGCCTAGGATCTAGCCCCGAACATGTAACACACTTGTTTAAACCTAACAGTACTTTTAGGGCCCAGGCATAAGTTGGGTCATACCTCCTATGCTCCTACTTTATTACCAAGGTACACCCTGCCCAGGGATCATAGTCTAAGTAATAATTTATAGGCCAGTCTAACAACATAAAATTAACGTTTTCACTAATTATTCAAAATTAAAGAAAAAATGATTTATGATTGAATTATGATAAACTTGTGGAGAATTATAGAATACATGTCACAAGTCCATTGTAAAATTGGAGGATGCAACTTATTGCATATAGTGCAGTGAAAACAATGTAGCCTCTGCCTAGCTGTATTTTGAACATATCTAGGGCCTAGGCCCATATTTTCACCATGCTGACTGGAAGTTGCACAGAGTTGCATCTGGCCATACCATCACACCTCATTCATAATTTGTGGAATGACACTAGTTTGGGCAATAGGGAATTGAGAAGTACACTTGTATTCTAATTAACCGTACCAAAACATTTCTCCATCCATGTTGGTGCTATAGGAACCTAGGCTATATGATATGCACAGGGCCGGATTTAAGCATGGGCCGATGGGGCACGTGCCCAGGGGCCCCCACAAAAAGGGGCCCCCACAAAATTTCATAATCGTATTTTGGGGTTAAGTATTCCAGCCAAATCCAGACCCCAGCCAGAGGTAGCAACTGACCGTACCAAACGTGCGACCGCACCTTGTCGATCATTCCTTTTTTTGGCTTTCTCCCAAGTACTAACGTGCACAATATAGTCTGACTGTGAACGGATTTAGCCGAAATGTATCTCGCATTTTTGGTTACCGAACACCGGAACCGAAACAACTTCCAAAACATGTTGTTTATGTTACGATAATATATTGTATCAACGGTCTTTTGGAGATCTTATACAGTCGGAGTGACCCCACATTAGTTTGTGCTCAGGGCCCCCACAAAGGTAAATCTGGCCCTGTATATGCATGTTATTCTGTACCAGTTACTTTCAAAGTATTAATTCAAATGCTTTTGATATTGAGTTAAAAGGAAAATAAGTACAGCTCTGTTGGTTTGCCATTACAAATAGCTTATCCAAAGCTGATTGAATGACATTTTACTGACACAGCAATCATGATTGGTATATGATTGCAAAGATCACATTCCAATCATTTTAATTTTCCTCTTTTAGGGGTTTATTTACAGTCTTTGGCAATGCATCAAATACACCAATATATTAACTCTGTGATTTGGAATTCAAAAGACATCATTAAACCAATTAATGCACATGACTCCCCCTCCCCACCCCCTCGAGATGACATATTCCAAATTGAGCACAATGATGATCGAGGGAAGCCATCACAACTGTTCTACTGCAATATTGACAATTTATTTCCATCAAATGTGTGTTGAGTGGAATCAAATAATCAAATATTTCAGACAATATGACAAGCTCATATGTATATGAAAATGCACCTATAATCTTAGTATATACTTATATTTTCTTCATATCAGCTTTAACCTCTAAATTGATATATTTGTTGGGGTTACTTTTTGACCCCAATCCCAGATTAGTTCCAAATTAACAACCCCTCCATTAATTGCATTTTAATAATTCAATAGTTACTTTGAAATAGTTTGTCACTTATCCCCAATTTTCATTTACATTACATTGATAATATTTGAAATGAGAATTTTGTGAAATAGTTTGAAATTCTTTTGGGCAAGGAATCTCAGCACAACATTGTTCTTTTAATGATTGACGAGACTTCAATAAGGGTGAAGGATTTTAACAGTCATATACTGTATGGTCGGTCTGAGACCACCAAAATTTTCACAATGAGTCCAGGCCAGCCAAACAAGCTCGCTGCTTTCCTTCGGGATTTATACTTAATTTCTGAAATATGCTACGTTTACATTAACATCATGAAGTCACCAGCACAGACTGCTATGTTTATTTACATATAACATGAATTCATGCAGCACAGGCTGTTACATTAACATCATGAAGTCACCAGCACAGGCTGCTATGTATATTTACATATAACATGAAGTCATCCAGCACAGGCTGTTACATTAACATCATGAAGTCACCAGCACAGACTGCTACAGTGTATGTATATTTACATATAACATGAAGTCATGCAGCACAGGCTGCTTTGTATATTTACATATAACATGAAGTCATGCAGCACAAATAAATATATGTTTTGATGAAATAAATATGTTTTGATGAAATAAATATATGTTTTGATGAAATAAATTTGATTTGAGTAACTGATTTGTTAAGTTGGAAGAAATCTGATAACCCATTTAATTTTTTTTTAGGGCCAGTCAAGAAATGGTAATAGAAATCCCCCCCCCCTGTATGACCACAAGGATGTAAAAATTTCTCATCAAACCAGACCAAGCTAATAAAGATTTTGATGGTGAAATAATCAAACTATGATCAAACTTTTCAAATAGAATCAAACTCAATGCTGTATATTAAACATACCGTGTACAGTATAGGCTTAACTCTTTGGTGTTCCCTAACAAGAGCCATCAATACTGAAGTACAATATTTAAATCTTTAGCTATCCATTTAAATGTGTGGTAATTTATTTAATATATATATTATATATTATTAATTTTGGCTGCATTTAAAATTTTGTAATAGATTTAAAACAACAGGAAATTGGACAATTTGATGAAAATATCTGCATATTTGAGAGCGACAAGTGCTATTGATGTAGGAATAAAAAATAATGTTTTAGCCATCAATTTATCTATCAATCCCCATATATGTTGTATTAAAGGTACATGCACAGTAGATAAACACTCTGTTACAAGTTACTAGCAAATTTGATTGTTTTATTTATTTAATTGGTTTCAAAGAATTTGTTGGTGGCCCTTAGGTAACTTAAAAAAATGCTAACGTTGCGATTTTTACAAAACAATTTTTAAATACTCCGGATGGATATTTCAACCTACATGTGATGATGACGAAATGTTCAGTATTGAACATGACGTCATTATCGCAAATGTAGGTGACGACACTATGATGCATATAGTACAGTAAATGTACATTTTGCATTTGTACTGCATGATAAGAACAATTGTGATCGGATACAGAATAATTTTTTCCTTAATATTTTGTGGAATTTCTATATCTGTAATTTCTATATGTGTTTATAGATAAATCACTTTGCCATCAACAAAGCTGGTTTGAACAGTAGACTCTGTTGATTTTGTAGTATTGGCCTGTTCTAAACGTTACTCCTAGCATTGCGGAGATACATTGTAGTTCACACAATGGACACACTAACACATTGTTTTTTACTGGACCGTACAGTGTAAGCTGTAGTATACTATTACTAATGATACCGCAGTGCCCAGGGTTTGGATGTAATAATGCAGTAGGCCTTCACAACCTTTCCTTGTGTGCTTTAATAACGGAGGGCGAACTTTTCTTCCTGTTGCTGACAGTGCTAACTTAACTTACCAATATCCCATTTGCCCATATGATGTCAAAAACCAAACTGAACCAGCTCTACAAGCAGTGTGTTCAGTCAGAAACTGGTGGATTTCAAACCAGAGATAGAAGAAAATGTTGACAACTTTGACATGGTTGATGTAGGAATAAAAATAAGAATCACTAGGAAAAGTTATCAAAATTTCCCACCAGATGATTCTTTTACCCGTTAATTAATACAGGTAGATTTCATTCACAGACTGATGAGCTGTAGCCAGGTATCATGCAAAATCTATCAATGTTTGCACAAAAGAGGGTTGCTCTGTTCTTTTGAAACGTTTTCCTTGTCTGAACATCTTTTAGTACTTATTAGCATTCTAAGGTTATTATCATTATTTTTGAGAATATTATGAGTGTATATATAGACTAGTTTGCCATTTAAATCCAATTTTTCAAACAAGCAAATTTTGGCAAACCAACGCAAGATGCAAGTGTTATTTAACTTAGGCCTCTTGGCACGCAGACAGACCCTTGAGAGAATTATCGATGCTTTTTTTCACCCCCTGTGCTGTTCCTCCCAATTTTCTCTCAAGTAATATAATATCAATGGTGATGCTATTTTCCCTGTTTCAGGTGGAGATGAGAGCATCAGGTAGGTGTGTGGATGAATGGAGGTTTCAGGAGCGGAGGTAACAGGTCTGCTTGGATCCGTGGAGGTCAACGGACACGTATACAACCTAACAATTGACGGTCCCAACCTTTCCTTTGATAGTTTGAACAAAAAAGGTAAGATCATATGGAAGACCCTTGTTCTCGGTCATGTTGTTTGTCTTTTAAGGATCAAGCTATATATAGCTATCACTATTAAGGAGATTTCGATGGGCTTTTGTCAGTGTTTTGATAAGGTCTAAGTATAACTGTGAACAAGTACGTAAGCCTATCAATGGTTGGACATCCTTGGGCACTATGAAAAACGAGGTAAAATGCTTTGTGCTATTGACAAAACGTCAGATCGGTAAATGTGGCAATTGTATTCACCGATATTTACTGATGTTGGAATATAATTTCTTACTGTTCAAGTAATGCTTGTGCTGTATGAGAAAGTGTTGTGAATCTGTTAAAACATTCATCGGGAGTTGGCAGGAGCCACTCCCACATAATGTATATAAAATTGATTTTAACCAAGTATTTATTTGTTCATCATATATTTTGTTTGACGTGGAAGTCCTGTATATATACCAAAATGCAGCCAATTATGCCAGTGTTGATATGCTCTGAGAATGTGTGTATCAGATAACTTGTACTTTTTATTTACTATTGTGGTGCAAGGTACATCAAATCTACCAAAAAACATCAACGATCGAATCAGTATGCCAAAGTCATATCGTTCAGCCCCTAATTTGTTTGTTTTTGGATTAATTTCAAGCACAAACCTCTAAAATACGTTCTTGGCAGCTGTTCAATACATGTATGTTTCATAAGTACTGTAAATGGCAGAACTTTTTAATAACCTTGAATAAAACAGTGAACATCACTCAAAATGTTTGCATTTTGAGTTTGTTAACAGATAGACAATTTGATAATTTTATGCAAAGTGTTCTATGCCTTGTTCAGCATTTATCAATCTGGAGATCTTGTGCATTTTGAAGTACAATTCAAATGCATGTGCATGTATTATTTAAGCAGTTACATGTATCATTTGTGCAGTGCCTATACAGGCATGCCCAGAACATTAGATTGCGGTCGACTGATTGAATGAATGATTGCCAGTTGATCATGAGAAACATATGTACAATGTAATCAAAATATTCAATAGAGATCACATACGCTATCAGTAATATGTCTCCCTATTTGGACTGGTAGATCTTGACAGACTGGCAACTGTAAAAGTAGGTCTTGGTTCCAAAAAGATTGGGCACATACCCCCCAGCCTACAGTATACTGTAGGCCTTTGTCATTTATGTGCAACAGTACCTAGCTGCATGTGTATCGTATGGGATTAGTTAGATGTGCATACATGTAGGAGCTTTAATCCGGACCAATAAAGTTATAAACAAGTGTCTAAAGCAACTTTTGAGGGATTTAACTATTTTTTATTTTATAAATGCAAATTTAGGTGTACAGTTTGTACACTGTTTACATACAAATGTACAGCATGTAAAATATACAGTACAAGTAGTTTGGCTTCTATTTAGGATCCCTTAGATCATGGGTCCTGGGTTATTATATACAGTGTATGTACAGTACTATAGTTACAACTGGTACTGTACATGTTTGTACAATTTGCCATGGACAAGTTCAGTGTTAGACATTTATCTGCCATGAATTGAGTATAAGATTAGCATAAAATGTTTGTACTGTATGCAATAAGTATAATTTGTACTGTACATGTGAGAACAGTATCTTAGGTTGTATTAGAAGTGTTTGCATTTCCCTATACTGTACCAAAGTTTGGGTTAATTCCCCTCTAATTTGTTGTTTACTTTTTTTACCCTTTAATTAGCGTTTACCCCTACCCCATAATCAGTGCCTTTCTCTGCAGTAGCTTTTGTTTATAAAAAAGTATATACTGTACACAAGTCCGGACCCAAAGTGAATTTCATAGACCTCCCCGGCTTGAAATTTGTTATTGGTCGAAGCCCCCATGCCTAACAGCAAATGCGCTGACCAGTCAGGCTAGCAGAATCTAGCGTACTATATGCATGAGAGTTGATTGTTTAGCTTTAAAGTTCTTATGGATTATCATTCTGCCACACATTTTTTGTACAGGTAGTTTCAGACTATTAAAGAGCTTAAATATTGCCTGCATTTATGAGAGTAACATGCCTTGTTTATCTTTTTTTGTATACGTGTGTGTCCTCCAAGAAATTGACCGCTCTTCAATCTTGATTGTTTTGCCCTCAAGGTTTTTTAAGTGCCTGTATCTGAGATAGTTTACAAGTGATATGTTACAATGTCTGTCTTGAGTTTCTCACTTCTTTAATTAAGAGGAGGAAACAGGTTAACTTAAAAAAAATATTGATAGGCTAGTGGGTATAGGCTAAGAAGGTAAAGTTACATGATTGACAGTAATTGGAGAAACACAACTATGGCTCATTAGCTGCGAGTGACTGGCAGTGAAGGCTCAGTGCCTGGCAGTGAGTCTTCATAATATATGCAGATATATAGGTTCTCATCAGGTAGTTGTATGTGTATTCTCCAAAACTCCTTATTTGTATATATTACATTACAAATTACAGTGTTTTGTTTAAAGGTGGGGTTGCAAGTAGCAAAACCTGCCAAAGTCAGATTTTCAATTGGCTCAGTTGAAAACATTTGAAACTACAAATGAGAACACATCCCTGTTGTAGTAACTTCAAATGCAACGTACACCTCAATGAGAAAGTTTACTAACATGTTCATTAAATTAGGAATCTGTGAGTTCTTGGTGTCACCAAAAACTCATGTGAATTCACTACTTGCCACCCCACCTTTAAAAAAAAAAAACAGGCACCTTAGGCCAACTATTTGAGGACAAAATGTGTTTAAGGTTTTTTGTTAATTTTTTATTGTGATTTTCTTAAATGAATTTGATCATGAAGTATATACACAGATAGCTTCTGACCATCAGTTGTACATGCATTCTCCCTATCTGTACAGATATTACATTACAGCATACAATTATATTGTTATATTGTTTAAAAAAAATCAGGCACATGCATACAGTACTATTTGGTGACAAAATAAGTATGGATTTCTTCCTTGATTTTCTATTAAAGGAGGATAGCCTATACATGTATGTACAGTAGATGAATTCAGCAGATTGAAAAAAGTCAAAACAGAACCAAACAACTGTTGGTAGCGCAACATGATACTCCGACCTACAATCCCAGGATCATTTTCTTTGATTGACAAAGAAAGTGGGAACTTCCAATACAATCTTTTGACTTCAACTGGAGAAAACTTTTCAGAATCCAATGAAAAACACACCATTTTGGAACCCTGTGCTAAATAATAATAATAATATATTATAATAATAGTTTTATATAGCGATGCTCACTGCGTCACATACCGCTTTCCAAAGAGAAAGAAAAGACTCGATTAAAAAGGATAAGTACAAAAGCCATAAAAGCACATAGAAATAAATTTTAAAAATTAGCCAGGAGTACAAAAATAACTGGAAAAACTCTATACAGGATAAAAGCTCAAACATTAAATTGTTTTTTAAAAAGAAGCGACTTTACGTTTCTTTTAAAACTATCTAGACTTTCCCACTGTCGAAATTATTTTTAGGGAGAACAACTCTTATATGTCAATATTAAAAATACTTTATTGAATAATTGATACAGTGTTTTCAGAGCATTGATTTAACAGTAGCACTTTAGATCTGTAGATCTAGCGTCCATGTTTGAAGGTTTTAAAGCAATTAATCCCGGCTTATTTTTAATGAATTTGTCATCATTATACCACATCATAATGCACACATAGTGTGACAATGTACAGAAAATTCATAATTTGCAAAAATTATTATTCTCCAAAAGATGAACAATATATGTACTGCCTACGCGATATCTACACTGTAGGCCCAGTTCGGCAAAAATAGTATGGAGACAAAATGTCACCCCCCACAACTTTTTTTCCCCCGCAAACTGAATACAGTTCAACATGATACAAACCAGTGAGTCAGACCAAAACCCTGCCTGGAGAAATAACTACAGCTGCTTAGCAATTCCAACCCCCAACCCATCCCCACCCCGACACACAAACACACAAATAGAGGAACTAATTTAGTGTCACTCTGAGAAACTGTCCACAGCATAAGGAAAACATTGAGACTATTCCAGCAGAAGAGGCTATTTTATTAACCATCACAAATATTTTACTGATATAAAAGCTGACACTTCAGATTTTATATAGCTCTTATAACAGTCATTAATGACTGACAGTTAAAACTACAACCAGAGGGGAATCAAAAGTCAGTAAAATCTTAAAAGAACCTAAATCAAGACCTTGTGTCATGATTAATATGATTAGTTAAATGTTTTATCAAATTTTTAAATTTTAATTAAGCTGCCTACATTTTTAAAATAAAATTAAGAATAAAAATTGAAATTTAAGGAAGACAAACATTTCCCTACAAATTTTTGGGGGTATTTTTTAAAAATAAATCTGCTATATTTTTCAAATGTTGTACAGTGCACAGTGTCTAAAATAATAATTGAAATAATGATCAATATTTGTTAATATTAATGACATAATATAACTGATTTAAAATGCATCAATACAGTTCACAACATTAATTAAGCAACTGAACAATTAAACGTTACAAACTAGACTTTTCTTTCTAAATTGGAAGTATAAAATTTACAAAGAGAAACCAAAATTTTCAAATATAGACCTATATATTCATTGCAAAAGGTGTAAAAAAAATAAAATTGTTAAAGAAATTTATACCATCAAGATTTCAAAAAAGGTTTTCAGAGCCAGAAATAAATACAAACATGTGTACTTACTGAAAAGAAGTAGATTCCAGGGATTAAGACCAGGTTGAGATCCACTCCTGAAGACAATCTTTCAATGAGTGATAAGCAACCATCCAAAGACAAAATTATTTATGTAGGACAAAAAGCTGGCATGATCCACTAACACACCATGTTAATCGGTAACCAGACTTGAGCAAGGCATCGTAGGCTGATCAGCCAATAACTATCTACACCAGCAAAGAAATTGCCACAACACGATGACGGCAGCGGGAGGATGCACGACCTTTATACAGACTGGTATCAATGTTTCAAAGGTTATTTTATATATATAGACACTGTGCAGAGTATACAGTCCATTGAGATTTAATTTACAGCGCCGTTGCCCCAAAAATCGTCGCACTTAGTCGGGGGGAAGACAGAAAAATGAATGATGTTTGGAGTATAAATTAGGGGGATGCAACTAAGCCATTAGATAATTTTCTAAATGTATGTTTCTTGCTGACTGTTTTGGGTTTTTTTCTTTTGTGACAACATTTACAGATGAAATGCTGGAAAATTGAAACAGTTACTATGCATTTAAATCACAAAAAATTCTTGCTACTTCATCAAGTAAAATAATGGTAACAGAGGAAATTAAACACCAGAAAACCAAAGGTTTAGTGGGCGTCATTGATGAGATTTTATTAACATTAGGTAAAAGAAATATTATTTGTGATATGAAAATATACTTATTCACAGACACAACTGCACCAAGAATGAAGCTGCACTCATGAATAATAATGCGAAAATGTACCACACATCTAAACATCATGGTGATCAGACATAGTTGTGGCAAAGATATTGACATTTTAAGAATTTTATTATTACGTCCACCCACTCATTAATATTCATGTCATGGACAATAATAACAATGCTAATCATGTAGCATCTACCAGTTGAACATGACAATAATTCATAATACATCATTTTTGAGATTTTGTGTTTACAAGCCATTTTAAGAATTTATTTTAGGCCCCTCCCACTCATCAATTCATGACTACAAGCTCTTTTGAGCAATTTCAGTAATAAGCCCCATCCACTCATGAATATTAATTAGGTCTCTGTCATGAGACAATTACTTACATCACCATACAAAGTATGAAGCAGATTGGTCATACCGTTGTGAAGATGTTGACATTTTAAGAATTTAATTTTAAGCCCCGCCCTTCCTTAATATTCACGACATGACCACCAAAAACAATAGGAATCATGTACTCATTATGAACAACAATATATACTAAGGATAATATCATCCTTTGTTTGTCCGACATGTTGTCACCTTCACACAATTATGAACCAGAAAAGGAAAACAAAAAATATATACACCCGTCTCCAAGAGTCCTCTTTAAGTTGTACCCGTCACACAATTATGAACGAAAAGGAAAACATTTTAAGTGGTTCTGATGCCATAATTCCCATCAAATATTAAAATGTTAGGATTGACAATTATCGCGAGAGACACTGACATATTATTTCTTTAATGTAATCAACACATGGAAACCGAAAACAATTTGACACATCTAATGCTAATGTAGCATGCTAATGTAGCCCACTACATTAGCATTAGATGTGTCAAATCATCTTGTCATTTTTGGACAACAGTGAATTTTAAATGTATTTAAATCTGCCTTTTTGGCAAATTTCCATAAATGACAAGTATTTCCAGACATGTTACTACTGTATTCGCTGCAGTAGGTCCTTATATGGACAAGCGGGTATCGTCAAATTCTAGCTGGCTTTCTGATTAACTGTTATGGATTTCTACTCATGAAACGGAAGCAAGTTTACGGAAGGAAGTCAACGATTACATAATTAACTTTGAAACAATGAATAAAGCTCAAAGTATATATATATATATATA
>JAODFY010098623.1:0-15500 GCA_027580055.1 Paracaudina chilensis | reverse complement strand
TTAGGGCATAACAAATCAGAGAGTTGATGCTATGTGTGCTACTATTAGGGCATAACAAATCAGAGAGTTGATGCTATATGTGCTACTATTAGGGCATAACAAATCAGAGAGTTGATGCTATATGTGCTACTATTAGGGCATAACAAATCAGGGAGTTGATGCTATGTGTGCTATTATTGAGGCATGACAAATCAGAGAGTTGCTGCTATGTGTGCTACTATTAGGGCATGAGCTACTATTAGAATCAACATGGTATGGTAAGCATGTATCTCTTCCACCATGATATCTACAGACCTGTCGGAAGGTTACTTCCAGTGGCCAATGGTCAAAGCCGTGTCTCAGGAAGACATACAGGGGTTTCTGCACCAACACAGGAATGATATGTCTGAAAGAGAAAGCAGAAAAAGAATATAATTCATTGAGTAGCAAATAAAATTCTTTGAAGAAGTCCTGTTTGGCAAGTCAGGCTCATAGTCTTACATTGTCTGCCATGTACTCATAGCAGGTTCCAATCTAGAATGACTGTCAGTGCTACTTGTCCATTGAATACTATGTATTTTAATCTACAATCCTAAAAAAAAAATATAAAAAAAACACTGGATGCATTTTGCTGTACATTTTGCTATTTTTTGCAATTTTTGCTAAATAAAAAAATATACACTTTTGTATCAAATATGAAGCAAATCAAGAATAACTTTGCAAAGATGTATCCATTTCAAGAATTTTATGTTTAATTAATGTTCAAGAGATCCACGCCAAAAACAATACGGATCAAGTTGGATGTTGATCCACCATCCCTAACTTGAGATATCTTGTTCACAAACTCAAGCATCACACACACATATACAAACGCACACAGGTGAACATTACATTCAGTGCGAGGACTTTATTGAAATTTCCTTTATCCTAACCTAATAGACCCTAACCTTGACAATACCCTAACCTTTGTTTGTCTTCCTAGGACTAAAAAATCCCTGTATTTCTTCCGAGGACTTGAAATTCCCTTTTTCAAGTCCTCGGACAAAATTACCCTACATGTCCACACCCACACACAAACGCTGACTTGACTGCAAAGGTTCTGATGATTGCTTGCAGCAATGGAACCAAAAACTGGTGAAACATCCAGAAAAAAGGCAATTTCTTAATTTTGCCTTTCCTCACCTTTTCAAATCATCCAATGTTGTATGCGGTGATTGCTTGTAAGGGGTAGGGTCCCTGGGGGCGCTGTTAGCAAAGAAGTGCAGATGTTTGATGAGAATGCGGACTGCCCTCACATGGTCGAGGCTAGGCATGTAGTTTTCCTGCTCATGAGAGAACAACAGAGTATTTTAGAGGTTAAATTTAACACCAAGAAAACAAAACTCAATGATGACAGATCCATAACTACTTGTCCATTAACTTTTTTAACATTACCATTATTAAAATGATTTAAACTTATCTATTCAAATATCATGAACTATTGTAGGTTATTATGGCAATGTTAGTCATTTAAATATCCTACCTGGACCTGCTTGAAGAGACTCTTTCCCTGTGGAGCAATCGTGTTCTGGTTCAGCCAAAGCTCTACCAGTATCTGGAGAAATACCTCAGAGCGCCATGTCTCGCTGTCAGGGGGTGCCCCCACCCCTTGGAGGGAGTGATGCTGGGCAAGCAAAGATGATGAGAGATGGTAGAAAGATGAGGCCTCATCTTTGATCAGTGGACTCCTGTCCATGTTGCCCGATTGCCTGGAAGATTCAAGAGTTTTTAATCCCTAGGTTTATCTGATCCTGTGAAGCTCTCTAATATAATCTATCATTTTTGAGCAACAACTGTTTTACTGTGCATTTTTCAATAAAATTACAAACTTTGGCATATTATTTCAACTTTGTAATTTAAGAATAAGAATTTTCCTGCCAATGTTGATTACATTGCAGATGTTGCCAGATGCTTAATTAAAATTTAAATTGATTTAAAAAATCAATATATCAAAATGCTTTTGAAATGGGACCTTTCACCATTAGTTGTTGTTTTTCTTCTTATTTATCATTAAGTTTGATTTTTCACTGGGCTATTCTTTTAAATTAACATATGTACAATGGAACAAAAAGCACATCAAAATACATGAACACTTAAATATCAGAATGAAACCAATCATCATTTTCTTTTTCATTGTGTTTCACCACCCAGAGTCATGGCCAAATACTAAAATGAATTGTTCAGTCAAACAAATCTGTTAATTAACAGGCCCATCAAAATTACACTTGGGTTGTTGAGATTTCGTAAAAATAAATTTTAATTATTCATCTGGCAACATTTGGCTTTCAAAGTTTTGTTATTCTTGGTAATCTCCTTGTGTTCTATTAAATTGTTTTAATGCCAGGTGGTTGTTGCTCAAAGATTTATAGTTTTTTTTTTTGCTAGAAAATTCCAACAACAAACATCACCAATCTGAATATAAGGGCATATTATGAGCCCACAGGCATATTATGAGCCCACGGGGATATTATGTAATAGAGGTCACAGGTTCATCTGTGAGAATTTTTCTTTTATCTGGCACACGATTCACAATTATCGTATATGTGTATATGTGTACAGTATTTTGCATAAACGAGCACATTTACCAAAACAAGGAAACAAATTTAACATAATTTCCAAAAAAGAGGAAGTTTTTGCCCTTGTTTTCAAAGTAGCAGAACTAGTACCAATAGTGTTTAAATTTAAAAAAATTAAATGTTCATTGTCTAGCATTGCAAGAATTTCTTTCAAATTCCAATATTAAATTAAGGTACCTAATAATACTATTCCGTAAAGAAAATGTTTTCCATGGATAAAGGATTTCATGTCTGAAATGTTTACAAACATCACAAAAATACTGGAATTTTTAAGAGATATTACAATAGGTTTGTGTAAGCTGTGTTGTAGGTACAAAGCTGCGTGTCATTGATGGCCAAATTGTGTGTTTTATCAAAAATTTGTTTAGGCAGTATATCAAAGAGCATGTACAAATTGTACCTCTGACCTAGCTTATATGCATTGGTGCCGTATGATGTGACATCATATGTGACATCAGATATTAAACTAGAATTATTATATAAATGAAGAACCCACAATTGTGGTGGGGATTTCACCATCGTGTCCTGTTTTAGCAGGTGTTTCCTATTTTGACTAGATTATTCTTTTAACCAAAACCTGGAGAGTGCGAAAACATCACTGATTAAAACACACTAGTCTTGCTTATGAATTCTCCTTTGTGTCGATCCAAATAGGCGGCTCATTACTGACAATCTTGTTCTTTAAGAAGAGAAGCCCATGAAAGCAACTGCTTGGCCTAGTAGTTAGACCATAAACCTAGCACTCCTGAGGTTGTGAGACTAAACCTCGGCTGAGTCATGCCAAGACTTTAAAATGGAACATACTGCCTTTATGTTGGTGCTCGGTGGTCCACCTCTCGGACTGTTAACATATTGATCACTAATAAGCTCTTGGCCAGGCAGTGTAGTAATTGACCATTTTAAGTGTAAATAAAGTAAACAGCACATTATCTTAACCAAAGAGCCAAGAAGTTAAGGTACTTTCGTCCATGCATCTCAAAAAATAAAAAGCAAAGCAAAGCAAAAACTAAAGCCAAACTAAAACCATTCAAGATGTAGAAAAGATAAGTAGAAGTTTTTGGTGAAAGATGCAGCACATGTTTCAGGAAAGAACATGTTAAAAGAACAAATTAGGAGAAAATATTAATTGAGTCCCTTATTTCACAGAATGCTAAGTTGAGACTATGTAAGTGTGGATATGAAACAAGCTAAAACAAAACCAACAAACGAAACAGACGTCAAGCATTAAAACTACTAAAACACTGATCTCTCCTAACCAGCTAGGAGAGGGTTGGGGAAATATTAACAAAATGATCTCATAGGTTACATTTGAATGATTCATGTAACTATTGTGTTTTGGAGCTCAGCAATCACTAATTAATAAATTGGAAAGCATTGAATATTCATTAGTTCTTCTTTGTGATGTTAATACTCTTTGTATTCATATTGTTTGTTCCATTAGTTTGTTCCATATAATCAGTAAAATGATATGAAAGTTTCAAATCATGACTGCTTGTGTTGTTTATATTCCACTGCATGCTAGCCCAACAATAGGCCATTTAATGATTCCATGTAATGAGATGATAATGGTATGCGGTCAAAGGTCAACTGAGAATGAACGTTCACGCATGTGGCACTTACAATGATTTCCGAACGTCATCAAAATGAACTCAGGCTACACTGATGAATTGACATGTTATGACTGCTTAGAGAACTTATTCCTTATTATTATAAAAACATTATTGAATATTTTATGATTTATATCAATTTAGGTAAGCTATATATGATGATTACGTTTGTCTCAACAAAGATTTCACTGTAAGGATGGGCACTTTTTGGGCAATTTAAAAAGGTTTGAAGATGTTGGCTTGGATGGTGTGTAGATCAGAGTGACTGTACATGAAGCTGTTGGCTTGGATGGTGTGTAGATCAGAGTGGCTGTACATTAAAATGTTGGCTTGGATGGTTTGTAAATCAGAGTGGCTGTACATGAAGCTGTTGGCTTGGCCGGATGGTGTGTAGATCTGTAGAGTGGCTGTACATTTGGATTTGGTAAAACAATATTTTACTGTGCAATGTGTGGGAGGGGTGTGGGAGGAGATGGGGGTTGGTAGGAAGGGAAGGCATGGAGAGGTAGAGGGTGGGGTGGAGTATCCAACACCACTATTTCTAATAGCTGACAATGTATTTTATCTACACTATTTCAAATTAAACAAAGAAAATTACTTCTTGCAAAAGTTGATTTTTAAAACAGAACATGCAGAAATAGAAGATGAGTTTTGGAAAGAGAACATGAACATTCCAAGATCCATCCAAGCATCACCCAGAACATTCCAAAACCTCCCCATCCAGGCACCACAGAGACCATTACAAGACCTCCCCCTATGACCATTACAAGACCTCCCCCTATCCGTGCACCTCCCAGAACATTCCAAGACCTCCTCCCATCCACCCACCACACAGATCATTCCAAGACCCCATCCACCCACCACCCAGAACATTCCATGACCTCCCCCCCCCCCATCCACCCACCACCCAGAAATAATGCATTTACACAATCATATCACATTAAAACTGGAAAATTGCAGTGAAGTTGTGAAGAGATGGGATTAGTTTGGCAGAACAAGAGACTGCAGTGTATAGAGAACATACACAATGCTTGGCATTCCATATGCATTAACCCCCCTCCCCTACAAAAAAAAAAATCAGCCCTGCCTCCTCATTAACAACTTACAGGTAGTCATATAAAACTCCATATTGTGGTAGTCTGTGATGTAAAAATGAAATGAGAAAAAAAGGAATATACATATTGCCTTTCAAGAGAGCTAATTAAACCAATAGATTTCATAATTCTTCTTAATTCCTTATTTGTGACAAAATTGAGGAAAATTGTATTACTATTATTAAACTTTAATTTTGGTGTCCAGCAGGCAGGAAAACAAATATTTAATTATGATAAGTTCTTCATATGCTAATAACTTCTAATTAGGTCATTACTCTTAACAAGAAAAACATGATCTTGCATGACCGTGCTACTGTTAATTTAATTTTTCTTTTTAATTATTTTTGTTTGGGGTTCATATCTTGTAAAAAAAATACCAATTTGGTTAATCTCGCCATAATATTGAAAGAAGACGACATGTCAAGATTATTTTGACATGCCGCCCTCTTCCAGTAGGATGTTGACTAGCGAGATAATTTATCTCGCCATCATTACATCTCATTTGGTACTTTAAGAGCTCCATATGAATTGTTTGGTTATTTTTTCCATAATTATGAAAATAAATAAAGAAGTGGTTTCTGAATGCATACATTGTTCATTGACCTCAATCTGAGGCTTTACAGGGAAATAAAATTGAAGAAATTTAAAATCATTATAAATATTAGAGGGGAAAATCAGATGGGTATTGCCAGCCAGGTGAAACTTACAAATCCTAAATTTCATGTTCTACATTTTATTGATAACACTTCCATGGGGAATTAAATTGACTAGGATGAGACTAAATGATGAGACTCAATGATGAGACTCAATGATGAAACTCTAGGATGAGACTCAAGGATGAGACTCAAGGATGAGACTCAAGGATGAGACTCTAGGATGAGACTCTGGAATGAGACTAAATGATGAGACTCAATGATGAGACTCTACGATGAGACTCAATGATGAGACTCAATGATGAGACTCTAGGATGAGACTCAAGAATGAGACTCTAGGATGAGACTCAAGAATGAGACTCTAGGATGAGACTCTAGGATGAGACTCAAGAATGAGACTTGTAGATTTATAGTCAGCTGAACAATTTGGTTTTAAGCTGTTTACTGATTGGTGATTAAGTACCATTAATTTATATTACATAAAACAGTATTTTTTTCCCAAACCTTTGTAGGGAGACTTTACAGGCTAATTATTACAGCTAGAAGACTTTGGAGAAATCACTGTTATTTATGAAGTTTCTTGAAATGCTGTATGTCCCTTAAGATTATTCTAATTCTGTCCTACTTTTTGTCTTGTATTTTGTTCTTTTCTTCAATTTTATTTGGTTTGTTCAGTTTTATTTGATACTGTACTTTATTAGTTCAAAGGCACTGTATAATAATATAAAAAAAAATACCTGTACGTTGGTGAGTGACCGGAGTGGGGGGCATGGGTGGGGGAAGACACCCCCGTGGGTATCGGCAAGACTGTCCTCCCGTCATAGGGTAATAAGAAACAAAGATATTGATCCAACAGGCAGGGGTAACAGTGTTCTTCCGGGGTAGCCCAATTATTGAGGAACTAAATGACAAAGGAAATGAAAACATGTATGCTGTTAGAAAATGCTGACACTCAAAATGGATGGCAGAATATGCATGCATGAGCAAGGCCATTGCTGAATAGATATAAAGCATCAGTTCGGCCATTGGATTCAGTAACGTTTGAAAGAAACATGCTAAAATGTCAGGTGTATTCATTAGCCTGTCGGCCAGGATGTTTATGGTTGCATTCCCCTTTTTGCTTTTTCAGTTAAGCACACTTATTGTAATTTGTATTGTTAAATTTATAAAACTATATGGATATTTATGTGGATATTATGTATGTGTACATGTATGTATGTATACATACATATTAGTGTTATAAAACTATGACCTTATGAGGTCATGGCATGAGATATACAAACAAATTTGTGACAGAGGTATATTCATTGGTCCAACTCCTAATGTCAAAACTTCCATTGCTGAGATTAGTTAAAGGTTTTTTCCCTAAAAAGTGAATTCAAAAGTAAACTGTCTTTGTTTTTTATTCTTTCATTTCAAATATTATGTGGGCAGCTGTGCACAAATGTAGCAGATGTAGTGTGATTGTTACAGTGTGATTGTTACAGCGTGATTGTTACAGTGTGATTGGTATAGTGTGATTGGTACAACATGATTGGTACAGCGTGATAGGTAAATCGTGATTGGTACAGTGTGATTGGTACAGTGTGATTGGTACAGTGTGATCGGTACAATGTGATTTGGATCAAAGCTATAGGATTTATAATAGTTATTTTTCAAGATAAACTAAGCTTTTTAATTATAAAAGAAAAGCAGGATGCATCTATGCATAGTAGTGGTTCTGCTGCTTAACAAATTGACTAATTCACAAAATATCTGTGAAACATACCTTCTACATGTTACAATATGGACATTTTCTTTAGCACTAGCACATTAAGCACTACTTCATTAATATTCAAGACACTTTCCCCCATAAATGACAGAGGAATCATCATCATCTGGATTGTGTATATGAAGCAAAGCAAGCTTATTTGCAAAGATATACACATTTCAAGATTTTAACGTTAGGGCCCGCCCCCTCATTTATATTCATGTCATCCACACCAAACACAATGTGGGTCAAATATGTCCCAAGTTTGATATCAAGCCAACCTCCCTAACTTGAGATATTGTGTTCAAAAGCTCAAGCATCACACACATATCATACACGTGGGTGCCAACTTGACTGAATCAGTTCTAATGATTGCCTGCGGCATCAGAACCAACAATGACAATCTAACAGTTGTCGTAGTAAAATCAGCTTTTCTTTATTCAGCAACATAAGAAGATATGAAGGTAGGAGTTGGACCAATGTTTTTTTATTTCTCTGTCACACTTTTGTGTGTTCCATTTCATGAGCACTTTAAAGGTATGACTGAACAAAAATGACATCCATATGTCTTTTGTGAGTGTAATACTGTAACTGGAGAGTACAAACCTTCTGATTAGCGGGGCAAACCAAAAAGTATGCAAAGTTGAACACGAAGAACTCAAAAGGATCTGAACCGGAGAGGTAAGGAATGTAAAAATAATGACCAATCAAAGATCATTCTGTGAATCAAACAAAACACAGAATACCAAGTGTGCATAGTTTCTGGCAGAATTACACAATGTTAAATTAATACCATAAAATATGCAGATTCTTTACTGAATTTCATTATGACAGGCTATGCTGCAGCGTTTCATAAATCAACACATTATTGGATCCACATGGATTGCAGTTTGATTGTACAAATTTATTTAATATGTATAGGCTAGATGTCTATAAAAAATGTGTAGGAAACAAAGCTTATACGACATACATATAGCAACATTAATTACTGCATAGGGTCTGATAATTGCCTGTAGCCTCAGCCAAAAATGGCCTGTTATTTCAGTGCAATAGCCGATGTACAAGTAGAATAACCAATGGTTTTTTGGTTATAATAACAAGTATAAAGTAATATATTATTGCTTATTGATGCTCATCTCATGTTTGAGTACTTGCCTCAAATCTGTAGAAAAGCTAGGTTCATTGGTACAATTGTTTTCATTATGGACATTCCCTCCTGGTTAAACATTTGGGGCCTCTTTCACAAAGATTTGCATTAGAAATTGTGGAGCAAACAAAGTGCATGTACTTTCTCTGCTATTCACAAAGCTTCGTGTACGCAGTTCATAAACATACACACCATATATTCCTTATCCCAATGGCGTTGTATCGCAATAGAGCCAAACCCACTTAATGGACCAATCAAAATATTTATGTATATGCGTCAAAGAGAGACACGCTTTGATGCGAACTGTGTATGAGCAGTGTCGCCTGCTATTAAGTGCCTGTACATAGTGACCATATGCAATATAATAAATACGCATCACAAATGTGACTTATGTAATATTTGTACATAAGTTAATTTTTGTGAATACCACCGATGTTCTTTATCATCATATTTTCTTTTTCAAATGTTTTAAACATCGGCATTGTCTCACTACAGTCTGAGCATGCACACCATGAAACTCTCTATTGGTGATAAATCTAGAGAAGAAATCATTCTTGATCACTAGTAACCAAAATAAGTTCAGAATGTGTCACTTTTGTGGACTAGTTCACATAAATGTGAACTAATCGCAGACTAGGTAACCTTCATTATACTAATTAAACAACCTGCAAAGCTATGCATATTCAAAACCACCCCACTTATGTCAACTGTCATATAGTTCAGCAAACGTTCACTCAGTTAGTTTATTAGCCACAGAAAGAATTTATGGTCGGCTATTAATTTGTTTTGGGAAACAGAATATGCTGTTACGACACTCATTTTGCTATCACAAATTAACGATAGAAGATATAACTTACGATATTTAAACAATAAAGCTTGCTAACTTTTTAGATAACCACAAAAAAATTAATGAATAGTGTAGAATAGTGTTAGTCTTGTGACAGTCACCTATTTTTGAGGTGGACGGTGAGGCGGAGGAGGCAACGATGGCATTTGCTATGAATTTCATTATTTCCTGTTTGTCGTGGTGGTGTCTGTCACATTTTTTATCCAAGCATATAACACAATTGATGACAGGACCTCTACCATTTGGGGGAGGGTGTATTAATATGCATAATACGCATTATAAAACTTTACTTGTTTGGACTACTAAAGGGTGCTAAAGGATGTTAATGCACACGAAGTGTGCCAAATTGGCGTTCATCCTATTTTTGGTATATTCGGACAGAACTGAATACATTTAAAGTATACATTGATTTATTAAACCATACAAAGACATAACATACAACGTATGAACTTCCTGGTGTGTTCACACTTTCTTATGAGAATTATATGTTATTGCTTCCCATAATAACCCTAACTAAATGACAAAGACACATTTAATATTAATTTTGGTGGAAAAATATTTTTTTATGACCGACTGGAAAAGTTCGTTGTAACTTTCAAAATTTATGTTGTGGATTCGCTAACTTTACCACCTGTTTTGTAGGTTTTGAAAAATGACTTCACACTGAAAAGGATAACTAGTGTTTAGCCCACCTTTTTACGCTGATTCATATTGAAAATGATAGATTGTGTTTCGATCCGCTAATGGTCACTCACAACTCACCAAAAAAAATCACAATTATACAACTTTCAACGGACGATATTTTGTCAAATGAATGGGCGCCAAGCCGCCGAATGCAGCCTAGGCCTATAGCTCTATATAACGCTCGATCATAACTGGTCACTAATGTCTCAGTACAGTGCACTGCATAATCGATGTCACTCCCGTATAAATCCGATCCGACTCTGAGCAAAATGAATCCTGTATAAATCCGATTTCGATATGTATTTGATAAACTGAACAATACAATAGCCTATTGACTGTGTGTTTGTGGCTAGTACAGTATTAATAATACAATTGTCGCAGCACTAAGCAGTACAAGTGGCGGTGCAGGGTTACGTTTGTTTTTCTAAATCGTTTTCACATGAATAACAATGTGTAAAACGTGTTCTCTATTAAGATTTGTGTGGGACTTTTATTGTTTTGGAAAATAGTGAATTGCTTAGTGCAAGATTATCATTGGTATGTGAATTTTCAGTGGTTTTTGTGCCCCATTTTTGGTCAAAACATTAGTTTTTTACCACGTAATAAAATTTCAGTTGTAACAATGTAATCTACGGTCATAAAAAACGTCCATTTCGGCGTAAAACGTGAACACTGCATGGGATATTAGGATACAAACACGGCAGCCTTGTGTGTAGTCCGGCTGATTCTGTGTGAGACTGTTAAATATGTCTCATTCTCATATGTATGTTTCCTATAGTGAGTATGGGGAACCTTACATGTACAATAACACAGAGTAAAAAATTAATTCAACAATGAGGAAGCAAGGAATCACAAAACCTCTGTGTGTTCTGGTTTGTATTGTGCTTGAGCCATTGCACCATTGTTTATTTTACTGGTTATTAGTTGTTTTGTAGGTTTTACACTATTTTAGTTCTTACAGTAGCAACACTGAGAGACCACTTGAGAGACCACTTGAGACCATGCTTGAACTAGTAATATATTCTATATACACCTGACATGTTGGAGCAGCATTTTTTGTCCTTGCATTTTTTTGTCCTTGCATTTTTTGTCCTATAAACAATGTCTATAGCCTTAAAATACTATATTCTACAAAGCTTACATGCCTAGCATGTGTTCCTCAGTGGTTTTCATATGTACACTCTAACTAGTAGCTGAATGCTACTCTGTACTACAGTTGTATCGCTCTGTATCACAGTAGCTGAATTAAGGGCCCCACACTAACATTCTGTCACTTATCCAGGTCCAAAAATTCTGTCACTGATCCAGGTCAATTTGGACCCAGATCACCTCATGACCACACAGATTATTTTCTTGCTAAATTATGCAGAATACCTCTTTGAGCAAATGATACAAGCCAAGCTCTGATTATTATTTTTTTTAATTACTGATATAATTCACCAACATAATTCACTGCCAAACATGCTGTGATACTTGCACTAAAAAGCTGCTTGCACATACCCCACGAGATACCAGCTATGAGACATTGACCTCAATCCTACCACGGGGAATCCTCAGCAAGATAATGTAAATAAATCATGCCACTGGCTGTCAAGAAAGTAAACATGCCATCCAAAGATCTTGATGACACAAATATAAAAATAATATTTCTGGCATTGGTAAATCCATTAACAAGGTACTAGATACCTTGTTTAGCAATTAAATGAAATACTCTGTGTCCAGTGGGCTCCCAGAATTTCATAAAATTTTAATGGTGTCACCTCAGTTTTTAATGGTGTCATCTACAGTTACACAATTTTGTGAATGGCGATAGTATAGGCATCAAGACACGCTAACAGTATGTTTATGTATAATAGGCAGTTTGTTCTTATGTGAGCAATTTTCCCTGACAATCATAACTCTCCGTTCTTCCAGTTTCTAGATTTTAATATTTTATGTGATTATTGTTTATACAATTTGGGGAAATTATTGATTGGATGAATATGCAGCATCTCAATTTATCATAAATGATAGAATTTTATTGTTTGCTGCAGGGACTGTAGAATGGACAGATGAACGAACATGGTGTACAGGAGCATTCAACGACTATGGAAATGCAGCAGGTGAAAATGTACATCAAAAGCCTGACAATAAAGGGTAGGTGGCAAATGCTTGATCAGATTACCTATACATGTGACAGGAAAATCAAGTGACAGAGGAACTGTTCAAGCATAATAATTCATTGGCAGTGAAGACAGCTTGATTAGATAACATATGCATATATGTAAATCAAGTGACAGAAGAACTGATCAAGCATAATAATTCATTGGCAGTAAAGACAGCTTGATTAGATAACATATGCATATATGTAAATCAAGTGACAGAAGAACTGATCAAACATAATAATTCATTGGCAGTGAAGACAGCTTGATTAGACTACATATGCATATATGTAAATCAAGTGACAGAAGAACTGATCAAACATAATAATTCAATGGCAGTGAAGACAGCTTGATTAGATTACATATGCATATATGTAAATCAAGTGACAGAGGAACTGATCAAGCATAATAATTCATTGGCAGTGAAGACAGCTTGATTAGACTACATATGCATATATGTAAATCAAGTGACAGAAAAACTGATCAAGCACAATAATTCATTGGCACTGAAGACGGCTTGATTAGACTACATATGCATATATGTAAATCAAGTGACAGAAGAACTGATCAAGCATAATAATTCATTGGCAGTGAAGACAGCTTGATTAGATTACATATGCATATATGTAAATCAAGTGACAGAAGAACTGATCAAGCATAATAATTCATTGGCACTGAAGACGGCTTGATTAGACTACATATGCATATATGTAAATCAAGTGATAGAGGAACTGATCAAGCATAATAATTCATTGGCACTGAAGACAGCTTGATTAGACTTCATATGCATATATGTAAATCAAGTGACAGAGGAACTGATCAAGAACAATATTTCATTGGCACTGAAGATAGCTTGATTAGACTTCATATGCATATATGTAAATCAAGTGACAGAGGAACTGATCAAGCATAATAATTCATTGACACTGAAGATCGACAGCTTGATTAGATTACATATGCATATATGTAAATCAAGTGACAGAGGAACTGATCAAGAACAATAATTCATTGGCAGTGAAGATAGCTTGATTAGACTTCATATGCATATATGTAAATCAAGTGACAGAAGAACTGATCAAGCATTATAGTTCATTGGTACTGCAGACAGCAAGTCAAACAAACACGTCTAAATTGTGTGTTGTGTTCCCAAGCTAAATTTACGGTGCTCCGAGTATGCATGCAATCGGATCATTCCCCATCCTCCAATCATCATGTTTACATTAACGATAGGATTTAATCTGATTTTGAGGGTTCAGTAGGATCATGAGTTGATGACGTGCTTGTATAAATCACAGGTGAAAACATAAGTAGTGTTTCACAAGTGGAATAATAGTAGACTAAGTAGAGTATTAGATGCTGGAATTTTTTTGAGGGGCTAAAGGCTGGCAAAGACAGTGGTGCCAAGTTGCACCAGAGCCACACCTTAGATATTTGACTGTAAAATTGTCTTCTGAGTATCTTCATACAAACAGTGGTGGATGAGTTGAGGAGTCGTGCATCCACCCACCAACCCACATAGACTCCCAGAATGGACTGACCAATTTGGCTGATTCCTAACAAATTTGTGGTGAGAGGACAAGAGGCAAAAATCTGAACCATATGGGGACTTAACCTTGCTATAACCTGTATAATACATATCAAAATTACATATCATAATTTTCATGTTCAAATTGGTTGACGTCCAAGTTTAACTCCCATATATGTATTTATAAAATTTTACATATAGTTATTACATGTAGTTTTTTTTATCATTGCAGTCTTCACACAACAGAAGTATAAAGGGAGGGACATAGTTACCTTCAATGTTGTTAGATAAGTGAAATTCCTTTTATCTGGTAAGTATAAATTTCAATGTTTCATCTAGGCCTACTTTATAACTATATTGTAGGATGTTACTTTATTGTAACTATATTGTAGGATGGGGAATGATCCAATTGCACATTGACCTCAAGTGACTTTTGACCTCTTGTAACATACAATGACTTACACCTCTACCCATTATTGGTAATTTTACATATCAAGTATGAGATGCAACCAATGATTTCCCACATGCCCCCCCCCCCCAGTCCATCCTTCAATTCAACAAAATAAAATCAACACCCTGGATGTGTTTCCCACCAAAAGACGAAAGCAAGATGATAATAATAATAATAAAAAAGAGGGAAAACAACAATTTTGTGGTTTGTGCCCTTGTGTTCATCATAATCTATATTTTATTAGACATATATCACTGCCCTAACACAGTCATACTGTAGGCCTATGGTAATCAATGAATTAACTAAACCAAAATCTGGTCAACATTCTCCAAAAGGGAAAAAAAAGGAGAGAAAAAAAAACAGAAGAAACAAAATCTAAGCATAACTTTTTACCTATACAAAAAAAAAAATGGAAAATAAAAGATAAAAACATTTTTAAGAGAATAAATTATCACACTAAACAGTGTCTGAGATTTGTTCATTCACACTTGTTACAATCTAATAATATGAAATGATGAATATAACCTCATATATGTAACAATTAACAATGTATTTGTTGTATTCATACTCTTATCAAATGTTATGGTCATGAAGTAACTCTGCTGGTCTAAATTGAACCATTCTTCAACCACCGTACCTTGGCATAAAGTATGCTTAATATTGTCAGGAGTTAAGATTTGGAATTAAATATTACGTTGCACTTTTCTTCTTTAGATAATTAAGTCCTATTATTTCATCTCTATATGTCACATTCAATTCAATATCCCCCCTATGACTTAAAATACTGTATTTAAAGCACATATTTACCTCATATAACTAAATTAGCATATCCTGTCTGACCATGATATAACATTCTGGCTTCTTTTTTGTATGTAGCAGTGGTCACCGCTCAACCCTGCCAAGCCAACAAGAAAGTCATGTTATAGTTTGATTTTCTGGTATATCATACTCTTCTTTTTTTTTTAACCACTTTCATCTTGGAATCACTATAGACATTTTAAAGTTTT
>JAODFY010098512.1:0-11662 GCA_027580055.1 Paracaudina chilensis | reverse complement strand
AAGTTTGGCCTCAATCCGACTTTCCCTTATTGAGATAGAGCGTACCCAAGCAAGTGTCACAGATGCACACACACACATACAGACACACACACGCCAAGTTGAACGCATAGGTTCAAAAACCAACCAAAAACCAACCAAAAACCAACAATAAATACTTACGAAATACAACACCAAGAACATTGCTATTCTTCAAACTTGTTTTTCCATTACGGCCAGTCATGTTTAAACGACCACACAGTGAATCACTGATGAGACACACCATCACACGCCTAAACATCTCCTCGATGGAGCGTCCTCCAAGGTCTTTGAGATGGTTGATCTATATTTTCAGAAAAAGAAATATTAGGGTGTACATTTGTTTTGTGCAAAACTGTGAAAGCCTATGCTTCTGTTGTTTGTTTTCATTAAATATTGTTGCCAAACTTTCCCAGCAAGTTACAATTAAATTCAGATACAATTTTTAATGATGTTATTACTCTCCAGTATAGGCTAACCTATGGAATTTAGTGTTATGTTCATCAGGTAGGATAGCATATTTTACCTCAATGGCTTTTATATTCAGACTATGAAAAATTGTTTTGCACTTGCTTTGACAATTGTTTCACAAAAAAAAAAAAAAAAACATCGTAAGAGTGTACAAAAAATAAACAAACTCATAAAGATGTCCATGATCACAATTTTTTTAATTCCAATGGCGCTTTTTGACAAATTATGGTGCGTTTTGTGGTTTTCAAAAATAGTGCGTTTGTCTAGTCTATACACATAGATTCCTAGAGCTTTCAGCAAGGAATCAAAGATTTTCCCTAAATTCCAATCAGAGGCACTTATGGTATTTATGACGTACAAAGGCTGGCAATAGTGGAATTGCTTTAAAAAAAAAATGCAATCCTTGATAAAAAAGGTAATGCCATCCTCTCGTTACAACAACTGCTTAAACACCCTGGGCACCTTTCAAAATATGTTTAAAACTTATGAGCTCAGGAGATGGGCATGTCCCATAACATATCATTAATTAGCATCTGGCAATTTTTTCAATCCTCTGCAGCCAAAAGGCCCCTTCATCAAATGCCCAAAACAAGGCAGAACCCCTCTTTATGGGACATTGCTATGAAGGTGCAGGATTACTGTGCCAGATGGACAGAAATCCTAACCCCTCGTTTTTCCCAGATCTACTCCCAATATGGTGAACACTAAGGGAGAGGGCAACAGGTTCTATTTTTAAAGTCTTTGGTATTACCAGGAAGGGATTGGAACTCTGTACCCAACAGACGAGTGCTCTACCAAGTGTCACAACAGCCGGTAGTGTGACACATCAGACAAAATACACAAACTTACCAAACTCTTTCTAAATTTTTTGTCTTCTAACTCAACATTGAACTCATTGAGTTGGTCCGTTGTCTCCAGGGGCAAAGTGACATCCGTCGGCAACTCAAATTCCTCTGTACACCGATTGTCATCAGATTCAGATGTCTTCTCCATGAGGGATCTGATGTTTTTGCTCTGGATCAGTTGTGTCTCTTTAATCATCTCTAATGAGGCAATCATCTTCCTCATTAGAATCTCCAATTTCTGATATCCCGCTGCGAAAGTGTAGGAAAAAGGGGCTTTGCTCATAAAGAAAAAAAAACATTTGTGGCAAGCATTTAACCTACTTTGTCAGAGCTTTAAAATTGGGTCACATTTATTTAAATTGAGATTTGTAAAAAAAAAGGGTGCACAGTGAACTAAACAAATTTTAGGTAAAGTTACATGCAGTATTGCTTGGACTTTAATTCCTGCATGAAATTGGGCAGCAGAAGCACATATCATGTACAAACTATTTCCCACATACTGCATTGCCAAGAGTGTTTTTTTTGCTTCAATACATGTAACCCGTAACCGGATAAAAGTAAAAGATAAAAGTTTCGGCCGGAATATTTACCCTAGAACCGAGCCTTGATCACAGAGTGCTATGGTAGCAATGCCTCCCCAGGTGATACTGACCAACATGCCTGGTAGTAACTAAAATATATTTACTTAAACATTAAGCAATCATGCATACCTTCAGGAATTGGTGGATCCGGTCGTGCACCGACTGTTTTTCTGGAAGGAATTGTAGGTGATTTGAGGCCATTTGGTATTAGCGGGCATGGAAGCAGAGTGATTTCTTCACCAGAAGCACTGCGCTTCGGAGTCGTATTTCGCACAACCGGTGCCAGAACAGGGCCATGGGATTCATCGTCAGAGGTTGAATTTTGGTACCGTGCAGTCTTTCTGTAATGAAATTGTAACCACAGTTAGCTACTGTACAATCCTAACCCTTATCATAGAAGGCTGCTATATGGGGGTTCTTTTAAAACACCAGAAATGAGTCAGTGTCAAGGGTGGACTGCAAAACACTCTCACAAAGTGTTCCAGGGGGATATTTGTTGGGGAGGGAATGAGGTTTTTTATAAAAAAGACATATAATCATGTAATTACAGTAACATTCAGTGCAACTTATATTACATTCGCCTTTAGACAAATCAATAAGCCAATAACAATATACGTTGCATTATGTATGGGTAATATGCTGTGTACCAAGTGTGTGGCCGCGCTGCAATACGCAATATGAGTAGCAAATTCCACCCATATTTTATTCAATATATGAGCAGCAATGGATTGGTTTCGATATATAAAATTACAGAATCAAAATTATCAAAAATGCAAGGCATGGCATGTAATTTTATACTTTTTTTTTTTGAGTAGGCCCGGGTAGAAATGCACATAAATGTTGGAAACTGCTCAAGTATAATTCTATACCTACACAACAACAGTCAATTACACAGTGACTGACAGGACAAAATAGAACTATTTTAACTTTGTAACAGGTTTGCCAGATTTCGAAATACACAACCGGCCAAATTTACGGCCAAATCGGGTAAAAAAGGCCAAATCCGATTTTGTGTATTTATAAGGACATTGTTGTTCCTATATGAGCCCCAGTGGTGGGGTAACTTTGAACACCCAATTTAAAAAAAAGCTTTAGACATGCATAATATGATTGTTTTTTCATGCAAACTGTAGAATATCCTTAATGGGCCCCTTATTTTAGTAATCATAAAATAGAAATTTGGATTTCCCATTAAGTTAAGTTAAAAATTGTTCAAAGTATCCCCGGTTTACAGTATTTAATTAATTATGCTAATTAAAGTAAGCTGTGACTGACTGGACAAATAAATGACACCGTTTTCAGACATTTTCAAAATGTAATCTCAGGAAATGTTGATTTTTTAATCTTTTAGCACATTATCTATCACAGCTAAAAGGTTACAAATGACTAAAATGAAAACAAAATTTAGACAGTGTTAGGGTTAGTTCCTGGGGAGAAGAGTCCTTCTCCCAGGCCATGGGGCCTATTGGGCCAGTTCAGTCTGTAATTATACTGATGAATTTCTTTGTTGATTTGCAAAGGCATGAACTACCTCTGGAGTTGCAGTTGTATTTTGTGACCGATGGGACAATGCTACGTTCGGGTATTTAGGGCAGCGTTTCGCAAACTTTTTCCTCCCGGCCTAATAAAGATTCCAGGCACCAAACTTCGGCCCAGCCATGGGACAAAATACAATTTGACAAACAACAAGCTTGACACTTCAGCGGCGCATATCAAACCATATGTTGTATTCGCTATGTCAAGGAAGGATTTACACTAAGATTTATTTATTAAATATTATTATTATAATTATTATTATTATTTTTTATGCGGCTTCGCGGCCCTCCCAAAAACGTTCTGCGGCCCAAGAATGGGCCGCGGCCCATAGTTTGCGGACCGTCGATTTAGGGTACTCTTCGTTTAAAGTTGACCATATCAAATGGCTAGGAAAAGCAATGTACCTTAAAAAGCAAGTTCCCTAGTGTTTGTAATGAGTGTTTGTAATGAGATAGAGTAATATATATATTCATAACGGTACATAAAGAATTTACGTCTTTTTTCTCTGGGGCTGCAGCTCTTCGTCTTCTGTATCGATGTTGGAAGTTATCTCGGCATCGATCAATTTACCCCTGGCTCGTTTGTAAGTGGCTATAGGAAAAAAAAAAGGTAACTGAAATATACATGTAACATAAGAATGATCTAGTACACTATTAATAAGCTAGGGCCTTTGCATTGTTCTTATTGTAGTTAATAACTATTTGAACGCCAAGGTAAAGCGGTAAAGCCCCAAACGGGGTTCCGTGATAGGTGGTTCATGGATTAAAACGTCCTCCGGCATTCAATTTTCAAATGACTTAATTGACTCGGTTATCACGGTTAGCAAATCACTAACCGTACGGTTACCTCTACTGAATAACCGTGCAGCCTTAATTTCAATGTTGGATGCCATATCATATGATATAGATTGAGATACAGAGACCTCACTGCGAAGTAATATTAGCAAATGGCAATTAAACCATTTAATCATTGCAGTGGGCCCAATATTGCAGTGGGCCCAACACAAAGTGTGGCAATAATTGATCACCTCTATAACATACAAACCATGTGTTGGGGTTAGTTGGAACATGTTACAACTAACCCCCATGGTACTAGGTGACATAATTTAGCTTAATATATAAAACAGGGGCTTCAGGGTTAGTCGGAACATGTTCCGACTAACCCCCACCATAATGTTCCAACTAACCCCCATGGTACTAGTGACATAAATTAGCTTACTATAAAAAACAGGGGCTTCAATAACAAATCTTATTAGCCTTATTTGGTAGCAACTTTCGCAATGTTTTAACTAACCCTGTAGTAGATCGCAATAGAAGTGTAAACAAAATGGTACACTGTAAACTAAGTGTATACTTACTAGCTTTGCCCAGGACTTTCACGTTAAAATGCTTCCAGTGGCTCTCGGGGTCACAACCTTTTCGCACCAGTCGGTTGATTTTTTCAGAATCCTGGAAAGGTGGCCAGAAGCATTCCAGTTCTGATCCATTGATAAGCCATCCTACTGGTATAACGGCAACACTCTTGCTCCCATCCAAGAATTCTACGATAGCATAAGCAGCTCCAGTAGTACGCATCTCAGTTGTCTGCAAAAACAATTGGTTGCAAGACTTACATGTATTACACCTACATTGTATTGTGCTGCACACAAAGTGTGGCAATAATTGATCACCTCTATAACATACAAACCATGTGTTGGGGTTAGTTGGAACATGTTCCAACTAACCCCCATGGTACTAGGTGACATAAATTAGCTTATTATATTAAACAGGGGCTTCAGGTTTAGTCGGAACATGTTCCAACTAACCCCCACCATAATGTTCCAACTAACCCCCATGGTACTAGTGACATAAATTAGCTTACTATATAAAACAAATTGCAAAAACAATTGGTTGGAAGACTTACATGTACATGTAATGCTTGTTGTACATGAATATGGTTGGTGTCTCTGGAAGAAAGGATCTATAATGTGTGCTGCATAGCTACTCTAAAACATGCTTGTCCAACACATTTGCCTCATGTTCGTGGCATTATTGACGATGCAACTGAGGGCAGGCGACAAACTTCTGCTTATACGGAAGCAGAACCATCTTCTGTGTAGAATCTGATAAGCTGAAAACTTGCAGCTTTCCAGACAGTTGATGTACTAAGCTTCTACCAATACCCAATGAATCCAGTGGATAATCAAAAAATGATTCCATTCGCTCAAATTCCTCAGCAACAACTGCTACTTCAGATGTGGCAGAAACCAAAATGTTTCTAATCAACATTACTTTGCCTGAAAACTTAAAAGAGTTGTCACGATCTTTACACGAAAAGAAGATATTGTCATCACTATACTGGGAATACTGCTTGTACATACTATACCCAATGGGTACTGGTCCATGTGTGTGTGGCTTTGATAATCGTGATTTCATCTCAGCAGCATGGTGGATTGTTGAACCCGTTGATTCGTTTTCCTGGATCCTGCAAACTATCTGTGATACCGGATTGTGAGCTCGTCTAACCATCTTTTTAAGTTTGCCAAGAAAGTTTTCGTAAGGAAATGCTGAGATGTTATCTAAGGGTCCATATTTCCTGGCATCATCTGCTAGATGAATAACATTATGAACATTATATACTACATGTTCATGCCCATAAAGTACACCAAATTGATTGGCAAACAAGACTAGCAATTCCTTTGCATAGTCACAATATTGCACACATAATTCTGGGCTGAGAAGGATGGACATAGCCACCACAAGTATAAGGAAATGCTTATACAGTTTATTTTGAAGCTTTCCACACAGAGCGACAGGTCCAGAATACAACAGGAACTGTCTCAACTCAGTTGCTTTCCAATTATTTATTTCATAGAGAGATCTTGGCTTTCGTGCAAACTCTTTTGATGTATTCTTTCTAAACCTCAGCAAAGTGTTAGAAATCAGTGTTACAACAACTGATGACATCCTACACTTCAACGGGCCCTTTAACCACAGCATTACCATCTTTCTTACAACACCGAGACATATCAAATGCATGTAATCTAGCGGAAATTGAGATACCATGCCAACTCCTATACACTGAAAGGGAGAAACTCCAGTATGATGATCGTCAAACAATTTTTCATTAAAATTTTCATCGGTCCTTTCTGGAGAAGTAGTATCTGGAAAGGTAAGTCTGTTATTCATATAAACTCCACGCTGTGTACAACGCTCACAGGCATAATATCCAGTGTGACCCTTTATACACTTTACAAATGAGCGAGCAGGTGCATCACATATAATTGCATCTATAACTACATTATATAGTTTATCATTTACAGGAATGCCATTGGCCTTCACTCTTTTAAAATCATCAATGAAATTCTCTAAATATATTTCTACTGAAGCTGGTTTTTTCTCTCCTGAAAACAAACCAATAACAAAAGGTTGTGATCTAGGAAATTCTATTATCTTGCCAAGAATTGGCCACAGTGACACATTTGAACTTCTAAATAGTGGAATGCCATCAATATTTAAATGCAATGATAATGTTTCAATACCACTTGTATCCCAATGTGATAATGTAGATTTTACAGTCTTTTCCAAACCAAAGTGGTAGTATGTACCACCAGCTTTATGAGTACAATTAATGTTATGTGGCGTTTCCAACAATGTCCTAGGATCCAAAGGAATGTCTGCTTTGGAGTGCTTATTACATATTTTTAATAATGAAGACAATGCTGTATGTGATATGTTGTAGCGGGTTGCCCAATCAGCAAGATCTTTTCTAAATCTATGTGGATCTGTTTCATTTTCGCTGCTGCTATCATCTATTTCACTTTCGCTGCTGCTATCATCTATTTCACTTTTGCTGCTGCCTTCTATTTCACTTTCGCTACTGCAAGGCAATGAACCATTGTCCATACTTGATTCAATGTCTTCAACCGAATCATTTTCAACAATCCTGTTATTATGCGGTTGAATGTGGTCTCCCTCATTATGGGATATCACATCTTCCAAAACGTCATACAGCTGCTCATTAGGTAATATTTGCGCAAGTGGAATTGTGGGAGAAATGTTAGCATACTCCTCATTATTGGAACCTGCTGTTAATTCTGCACATGAAGATGTTTCTCTAAAATATTCATCAACCCGAGCTTTTATCTTCCGGCGTTTTGTTCGTGAGCACCCAGACATTGCTATCTATAGAACAAAGAGAAAGAATATCTTTGTGGCAGGATTTGCAGAATGTCCCAAAAGTTATTGAATAAGATGTGGCCAGAAAGTTATATTCCATGATTTTGTAAACATCGTTACGGCGATTGAGAATTTTCCAGTACCCTTGCCTGAAGCCGCGATGTTAAAATTCACATGGAGTTCGTTCTCATTTGTAGTTACAAATTCAACAATAATAATAATGAATTATCTGCCTATTGTACTAAAGTTAGTTTTCAGCTCCATTTTTACAGGTCAGTAGTACATGAGAAAAAATCCCTACTTATTTCTCAAAAGAATTTTATATTTATTTCGGATAATTCTATTTCGCGCTATTTCTGTCTTAAAAAAAACATCATGGTCTCACAGTCAATATATACTACATAGTGCCATTTTATGCAAGGTAGCTGTGGCTACAGTACAGCTAGATCTACACCAGGCCTCGAGTCAACCCATACTACTTGCCGTGCTTCCCCTAAGAATCAAGCCTAATCGACGGCAGTGCACTGCCTTGCCCTTATTTTGGATCGCCGTCGGGAATCCTGCACTCCATTTTTAGGAAATTTAGGCACACTTTTTCAGAGGAACACCTTTCTTTAATTCACATTGCAATTTGATCTCAAATGTTGTCTAAGTCTTCCCACTGACACTCATACTGACTGATATCTACAGACTACAAGCACAATATTTAACTTCCCACACAGATTCATAAAGTCTCTTTGGCCCTTAAACTGTTTTGATTGTAGTAGGCCCACAAGGATACAGGCCCTATAGACCTGCATCGATCAATTCTATTGTTAATTTGAGGGGCCTACATGTATTTGTATACAAGCAGCTCAGTCATCCTTACTTCCAAAGTTTATGCATCTATACACAGGAAATACATTCAAAGTAGTCCACCCTGCTAGAGTTAATTGGGGATTAGATTATTGTCTTCCTTGCTGTTTGTTAGCACTTGACTCAGTGAATCAATAAAAATTATGCGAGGGAGAATACCCCATGTACCACTTGTAAGATTTTCAATGACATGTTCATTGGTTTACTAACAATTTTGAATAAAACTGAAACTTTGACAACTGTTTTGATTGTAGTAGGCCTACAATGATACAGGCCCTATAGACCTGTATTGATCAATTAGAGGGGCCTATTTGTATACAAGCAGCTAGCTCAGTCATCCTTACCTCCATACATATCCATACAAGGCGCAATATGAGTTAAGTTTTCTTTTGGTGGGGTGAACAATAATGAGTAAGTGGATGCATGTCCATTGTTAAAGGAAAGTTACTTTTTTTGCTTTGTTCCCTGACAGGAGGGGGGTGCACTTTTTAGAGTACCAGTCAAACACAGAAATACATAAAGATTACAAATATCGGATTCTCTTTAATTTTGAACTTAAATTACTACGTACATTTACAACTACACCCGTCACTGAAATTATGTTTCCTTAACCCCGCCCGACATTCGTTACTAGAACTCTTTTGCACATGATGTAACCCCAGTAGACCAGTAATAGTTACTACGTAAATACACCCATCAATTTCGCTATTCCATTTGTCCCCAATAGACCAGTTACTATGTTAATTTACACTAAACCCTTTAATGATAAGTATCTCATTCATACCCCCCGAATGTCACCGACTTTCGTTACTAAAACTTTTCCATTTGTCCCCAGTAGACTGTTACTAAAAATATACAATACACCCGTTACTGATATATATTCCATTTCATTAACCACGAATGTCGCGGACATTTGTAACTAAAACTCTTCCGGAAGACTTACTACAAATTTACAATACAGCCGTTACTGAAATTCTATTGCATTAATTCCGAATGACACCGACATTCGTTACTAGCCATTTACTAACACTCTTTTCCATTTGTCCCCAGTAAACTGTTACTACAAATATAGTAAATATCGTTAGGCTGTTTAGCTGTTACTGATATGTTAATTCATTAACCCTGAACGTCGTCGACATTCGTTACCAAAACTCTTTTCCACTTGTCCACAGTAGACTTGTTACTACAAAAGATACGAATGTCACCCCATTCGTTACTGAAAATTATTTTCCATTTGTCCACTAGTAAGATACGGCGTTACTACGTAAATTTACAATACAGCCGTCACTTAAATTATATTTCATTAACAGATTGTTCCTACTACCCGTTCCTTAAACTCTTTGCCATTTGTCTCCAACTGTCTAATAGACCTGTTACTACAAATTTACAATACACCTGTTATATATTCTATTTTATATTCTATTTTATTAACCCAGAATGTCACCAACTTTCGTTAATACTAGGCTAGCCTATAGTTGTTTTCCATTTGTTCCCAATAGACTCGTTACTGCAAATTTACAACTTGTTACTGAAATTCTATTGCATTAGGCTAACCATGAAATAAATTTCCATTTGTTAATTTAACTCAAACTACAGGTAACCAAATGCCGGGTGGGCAGTGTCCTAATTCGAACACTGCTGTAGCCTAGAACTATGCTATTGCTAAGCCCTACCGTACATACCTATAGCGGCGTGTATCCTAGCCTAACGTACTTTACCCTTTAAAGCCTAAGCTCCTAGGCCTAACTTACTTTAGTTCAAACAAGCATAAAATCTTACCTCGGATTCGGTGGAATTACGTACTGCGCCGCTGGTTGAACTTGAAGCCATTGGCGACGCCATTGAATTTCTATGTGTATCACAGTCGATCTGTTCAGGGTTTTAAGCTTATTTCGGTAGGCCTAGTACTTAGTTATACGGTTGAGGTGAATTACGAGTGAATCGCACGTTGTACAAATTATCGAGTTCAGATTTACGACGTCATCGTAAATACATGTGTCACAATGCGGTGATTGGTTGGCCTCGCTGACTACGAGTGCGACTGAAACTTTTTAATTTGTGCTAGTTTGTTTGCGATTTTTGACTTGTATCGGCCTCAATTTGAGGAAAATTAAATGAAAAATACATTGAGATGTACTTTAAAAATATTAAAAACAACCATGTAAGTAACAACTAGAAAAAGTCAATACATTCATTGTTATAGGTAAAAATCCACTGAACTTTCTGGTAAGACAGCATGAAAGGTTTTAGTGCACACACCCGCAAGACTTACGTACGGTACCCAGGGTGACCAGAGACAGGTGACGAAAAAACGCTAGATTTGCAAAAATAAAACCCCAGAAAACACTAGATATCTGTTTTCACTAACTTTTGTATTGTTTTAAATCATTCGTAGCACTGATTCATATGATAGGTGGTCAAGGGATCATTTTTAATAACAAGTTATAACGGTTTATTATACGAACGCCGTAATTAGGAAATAATGCAAGAAAAAATGAACAGTGGAATTAACAAACAAACCGTTTGATTCAGACCTATTAAAACCCCACTCAAAATTTACAAAAAGGTTCACACATAAAATTACCCGGTAATAGTGTAAACACCTATAAATAGATTTAAATGGTTGCCCAGTGATAATTTGGTCTCAAAAGTTTTAAAAAATTGTCATTTTTTAGTGAATTACCAATTTTGGTAAAAAAAACGCTAGATTTAGCCAAATTTTAAAAAACGTACGCTAGAACTCCAGAAAAGAACTCCGCTAGATCTAGTGTAAAAACGCCAACGCTGGTCACCTTGACAGTACCTAAAGTTCATGGCGATATTGCAATAAACAAATTATTCGTGATGGATATCGGCCATTTTCGCCAAAGTACAGAACACAACGAAGCGATCACTGGCAGGTAATTGGGGGGCGAACTGGCAGGAAATTGGGGTGGGGAGAACTAGCTGGCAGGTACTTGGCAGGTACTTCACTCGCTCTGGATATTGCCTGTAACAGCGTGTGTTTCATATAACAAAAGTTCAAAAACATATTACTTACGGAAACATGATTTGGCAACTTTTTGCCCCAAATTAACCGGATCAGAATCTCAAGACCCCCATCGTCCACTTTACGCGTGCAGCACCTTTAGTGTTATAATGGTTCTTCACATGGGCGTGGATCATGGGGGGGGGAGGGTGGGGGAGACGGGGAACGCGTCCA
>JAODFY010098401.1:0-11664 GCA_027580055.1 Paracaudina chilensis | reverse complement strand
GTGAGGGGTATGGAGAGAGGGTCATGAGGGCAAGGGCATGGGGAGAGGGCCATGAGGGTGAGTGTATGGGGAGAGGGCCATGGGGGGGAGGGTATGGAGAGAGGGCAATGAGGGTGAGGGTATGGAGAAAGGGCCATGAGGGTGAGGGTATGTGGAGATAGGGCCATGAGGGTGAGGGTATGCTGAGAGGGCCATAAGGGTGAGGGTAAGGGGAGAGGGCAATGAGGGTATGGGAAGATGGCAATGTTGGTGAGGGGTATGGAGAGAGGGTCATGAGGGTGAGGGTATGGAGGGAGGGCCATGAGGGTGAGGGCATGGGGAGAGGGCAATGAGGGTGAGTATATGGGGAGAGGGCCACGAGGGTGAGGGGTATGGAGAGAGGGCAATAAGGGTGAGGGTATGGAGAGAGAGCCACAATGGTGAGGGCATGGGGAGAGGGCCATTAAGGTTAGGGTATGGGGAGGGCAATTATATAATGGCAGAAAGGGTAAGAATGGAATGGAAAAGAGGGAGACTGTAGATTTAAGTTAGAACAAGTTTCAAGAGAAAGGGGATAAATTGGGAGGGGGCCGAATTCCACCATCTTGACTCAGATCAGGGATCCTTCTTGTTAGTTGTCTCCCTCCAGTCACATCACTCAAATGTTTTGCAGAACATTTAAAACCCATGTGTCTTTACTTTGGATCAAAAATCCTTTGAATAATGAAACATGTCTCACACACCAATCTTTCTTCCAAGATGATCAAATTATCATTCATAGAAAACTGGGGGGAGAGCGACCTGGACCACACCCCCTTGGATGTCTTCGTTCAATACATACATAGATGTGTGTACCTTCGTGTAAGCTCTGAGCTGGTTTTCCAGCACCTCCAGCCGTGATATAAGTCTATCTTCATCGATCAAGGCCTTCCAGCTGCTCTCGGATGCATCCTGTGTGTTGGAGACCAGGGTCTGTAGGGTGCCTAACTTCTGCTCAAGCACCTGCTCCCGGTAAAGAGCCTCCTGTTTTAAATATATAAATCATTCAAACAAGTTATAGCCAGTGCTCTGTGATGAAGGCAAAGCAATCCTCTCGCCACAATTCTTACCAATTTTTATCCACTACTTAAAGAGGAAATCCACCACTTTGTCGAATCACCAAAACTCACCTGGTTAGGGCATTAATTGGGGACATACTTTAATAAATAATACCCTCATAACAATTGCACTGTTTTGCAAGTAGTTATTTTGAATATTCACCCCAGACTGGGTTAGTTTCTTATGAGCCTCTTAGACCCACCCAAGGTCTGTAGGAACTAAGGAATAGGTAACTGTGGGACTCGTGGTAGCATCCGTGGGAAAGCCACACCCAGGTTAAAAAAAAACAAGACATGGGAAGTGGAAAGGATAATGATTCTGTGATATTGGTCGGGCTATTTTTCCAGAATATGGGAACAAGATTCTGAAATCTATATTTTGTGGCCAAAGTTTATTGAAATGCATCAAACTCTGAATCCTTCTTAACAGTGCTATCATACTCTCTTTTAAACTAGATAAAATTGGTATCTGAAATGATGCAAAAGTTTGTATATTTCATTTACTTTTTTTTTTCAAAATGTCTAAATATTATTTGGTGACAATTAACGATATTGCATATATCTTGTCACCGGACAAAATCCGAAAAGTGTTTCTGAGATCAAATAATGAATGTTACGATTAGCAAAATAAACAGAGTATGAAGGTTTTACAGGACAAACTATGGACTAAATTATCGCACTTTGGGGGACAAAAATCATATTTTGCCACTCAAATTCTGACTGAGTACCTTTAAAATCAAATGCAGAGTTTATATTTAAGGTTAAAGCAATAATCAGGGTTAATTTTAACGATTTTGTCATCATAATACCACATCATAATGTAGTGTGAGAATGAATGCATGAAAGATATTCTTCAAAATACGAATAATATATACCCCTCAGTAGGTGATATCTACACTGTAGGTCTAGTTCTGTGAAATGTTTGACGACATAATGTAACAATCCTACAGTTATTGCATAATTTCTTCACAAATAGGACAATTTATGATGTGAAAGATCCAGGGATTCTTTTATTCATAACTTACAAGGGAAACGAATGGCAAAATCACCTTTTGGTGAAAAAAATAGGTAATTCCCACGCCTCAAAATCCTGATTATTGCTTTAAGTAACTTTTCCTACCTTTCTCTTTCTGTTTGTTATTATCATGAACAAAATATTATGAAGCAGTGACTATTATCACTACTTGCTATCATCACTATCATCACTACTTGCTATCATCACTACTTGCTATCATCACTATCATCACTACTTGCTATCATCACTATCATCACTACTTGCTATCATCACTATCATCACTACTTGCCTTGAGCCAGCATGATAACTGGTAGAGTTGATGAGAGACAACGGTGTTGTTGGTGACATTCCCTGGGGGACTGTCGTTGTTGGTAGGCACTGAGGGTAATGGTGTGCTGATGAGAGAGAAACAACATCACAGTGTTACAAACTACCACATCATTAATTACAGATGGACAAAGTTTGGAGAGTAGCAACATTGTAACATGCATTATAATAGGCTGTACTACTAGGGGACTGTCATTGTTGGCAGGCACTGAGGGTAACAGTGATACTACTCATGACTCAATTATACCAACTGTAATATTAATTCATGGCTTTCTTGAGATCTCATGTTCATGGGGGGGGGTGGTTTGCACCCCCTTCCCCCGGTTCCTGTACCAGAGGAAATAAGAAGTCTAGTTCAGTTTAATTGATGAACCAACCTTCTGACAGCTTCACTTCCATCAGGGTTGTACAGGGTCAGCTGGGCTACGATACGTCCATGAGTCACTGAGGAACACAAGAGGAATAGGTTTGTTATCTAATACTTGATTCTTATCTTCATGATATTATTCATGTTCGAGATGCATTCATGTTCAATGCATTATGCCAACACCAAGGAAATTACAAGAGGTTCTGGGGCCCTTGGTTTTGTACCCTTGATGAAAACCCTGTACATTGGGGGAAATCTTTGTCATTGCATGTACACCACAAAGATGTACTAATAGGGTCATATGAACTGGAGGAGTATAGCACTAAATTTATAGCAGATAGGGAGAGGGGAAATGTGGGCATCCTGACTCAAATAGCCTCTCAACAATTTGTCCCCTAACATGATCCCCTTCCCTGCTATGTGGGAGACCCTGAGCTCATGTTGTGCCGCCTGCACAGCATCCAAAGGGACCACGCTAGGTGGGGAACGTCTGGGGGATGGGTTCCCCCTTGCATGGAGGCCGCCGTTGTCATGCTGCCCGGCCAGGACAGCAGGCAGATACTCGGCCTGAAAAACTATTAAAACTCCCTCATTTAATAGTACAATGGCACTTTGAAAATCATCAATGAGATGAAGTAAAAAAATTTGATGATGATTTTTTATTCCAATATTAACTCTGAGAGCACCTTTAAGCTCATTTTGATTCCTATACCCGACTTATCAAAAGAAAATTAAAATAACTATATTAAAGACACTCTTTGAAGTACATTGCACCTAAATACAACAGACGAATAATCAACAGAGCTATGATACAAAAGTGAAACTACAGTTCAACAAGAAATCTACATTGTCCCTGAACAAAAAACATTGTTTGAAGTGGTTATGGGTTTTAATGAACATGTACACATGAGCAATAAACTAATACACCAGGATATCTGCCACTCAGTTATTTAATACTTTAGGACACTGTCATGACAGATACGATGTTCAGGCTTTTATAGAAATAAAACTGTGTTATAATTTTAAATTCGTTACCTCACATTGCAGCTACAACCTTGGACAAAACCCCTTCGGACACCCCCCCCCCCCCTTCCCTGTTACAATGTTGGACAAATATCATGTCACATAATTTTTTTTCTTTAGGAAACAATATTGGACAAGGGAGAGTGGTGTTGGGGGTTATTCGTCCCTAAACATTATTCCAGGAGTCTTCCTTATTAACTTGGAGAGCGATAACGGTAATTTATTGCCGTTGCCACGCCAAGTGTCCCAATAGTTTTGACCAAGATTGTAGGTATACATGAAAAGGACTGAACTGCAACTATGATCAGTGAGATTGTAATATTGAATAATTTAGATGCCACATTGGTTATTAAACATTACATGAGGAATCATGATCCTATTAATAACAATTATTAAACATTACATGAGGAATCATGATCCTATTAATAACAATTCGGATACAGGTACTATCAGGGTTTCTTTTAGCACTTTGCAGAAAGACCAAACTCTTCTAGTATATAATAAAAGGGTTTCATCTATTCATTTTGTTAAATTTTTACTGTTTCAATTATTATTTTTTTCTTCTCTTTTACACCCAACCTTCTCTGAGTTATTACATCTCTTCTACAAATTATTACCCTACTGCCTTCTGTCCATACATTCTACAATGTGTTCAATTACTCCCATTTATATACAGACATTTCACTTCTTCCAGAAATAGACTCGGTGCGTGAACATACATCATGTACATAAATGCATTCCAGTGTGAAATAAATAAATAACTCAATCATTAAAAATCCAGTCACTCGGTAAGATTGCTTTATACTGCCTTTAATATTCAGAGTCTAGCCCAGTGAGTCACCAAATGGAAAGCACATACAGTAGAATAAAGTCAGATCAGTCATTGGTCATCGTAGAGACACCCAAATACATCATTATAAATGGAGAACAAATTAATGAAACTTAAAGAGGCATGTGCATGTGTGTGTTAGGTGACGTCTGTTGGTACAGAGCAGATGCCTACAATCAATAATTCTGCGACTGTGTGATGTCTTTGTGGGTTGTTTCCAGTTGTTTTTTTTTATTCACATGGCATTGTACAGGCAGCCACAAATTCATCAAAACTTACCTGTTTTGGCGTTTTGACGTACTTATGTGGTTTGGGAGTCAATGACATACTTTCCTCATATAAATCCGAAGGCATTTCTGGCATTTTCTTTCAACCCAGCAGTGGTCACCCCCTCATCACATCATCCCTTTTAGTCAACCAACTAGTTAGTGTTGGTTGATAGTACTTAGCAAATTCTGGCGGCTTTTCACGTTTTTATCCAAAGCCCTTTGAAAAATCCCAAACGAGTGAACACCCTTCCAAAAGAGCCAATGTGACATGCACAAAGGCTTAAAAAAACTTCCACAAAGTCAACCAACACTTACTGGGCTGACTAAAAGAGATGTGATGCAGGGGGTGACCACTGCTGTGTTGAAAGAAAATGCCAGAAATGCCTTTTGATTTATATTTTTATTTATATATAATTTGTAGTACAGTGTACCAGCCACTTGTATTGATTTATGGTATGATTGCTGTGTAGTTCCCTTAAATTATGCACAGCTCCTAAAATTATCAGAAGTGTGGGGAAATTTTTTTAAAGGTATTAGATTTTAGTTTGGATTAAAACTCACCAGGAACATTCTGCCATCTGATATAATTGCTATATATACTGGCATTTAAAGTTTTAAAAAAATTACCCAATGCCCAATGAAATGAAAGTACTGTATGTATGTATGGGAATTTGATACATCAAAAACAATTAGCAATTCTGAACTAAACAATTGGATCATACCTTATAATAATTGTAATGCCCAAAATAAGTCACATGATGGATGTTGGGGTTCTCAAGACTCTTATATCTCATTCTGTAATTGAAATGTTTAATTTACACAATAGCTGTCCATAATGTTTCTAGATTGTACATATATATATTTTAAAAAAACATTAAGATCTATTCATAGGAATTTTTTCCTCCAAACATTTTATCTTTAACAATTCCAACTGCCCCAAACATATACCTTTAATCGAGCAGGCCTACTGTACACCAATCACATTTATCAATTACTTATTACATGACAGTACAATACATAGTAAGGGATCGTTAGTTTAAATAAACTAAGTCCGCACAGTACTTTAAAAGCACTGTCAAGGTTAACACTGTAGTGCTTGCTTAACACAAATCATACATTCACAAAGTTTAAAGGGAAGGTGCCAATTGTTGCAATTTACTGATATTAATAACCCAACCCCCCCCCCCCCCAATAAAAAAGAAAAAATAATTCAAGTGGAACCAATTTATTGGTTTTAATTACACCAAGCTGCCCTGGCTTGAGGTCAGCTGACTCCTTGTGTCAGAACACAAGGAAATATCGTGCACCCTGGGCTCTGATAGCAGCAGTTTGTGCATACATGTATTAGTGATACTGTCATTGAATGATTGAACTGTATACTGTACGTTACTGTAAGGTTTCAGCTACCAGGGCTGTTTTGTGACATTTAATGGCAATATGATTTGTCACTTAAAAAACAAAACAAAATGTTTTACGCACATTCGCTATGATGTTCGCTACGAGTGTTAAGTTTGTCAAAATGCATAGAGAGTTGAGGATCTATGAACTGAACGATTAAGACATCACATTATGAGAAAAAGTCATAGTTTGAAGCTCCGAATCTGAGGGTACCTTACTAGTAATTCTATACTGCACAACTGATTGTCGATAAAAGAGCGATTTCTAGATTTAAAAAAAAAAATGATCATAAAAGTAGTTTGGTACTCAATATTTTCAAATTGTTATTTAAATTCCTTCTTTGATTAACTTTGGAGGGCTCTCTCTCCTGCCCATATTTTTGTACCTGACAGTGTCTTTTGAAAAGCAAGAACATGTTAATCAGGATTCAGGTGATTTCCTATTTTCTATTTACTGACTTTGGTACCTGTTTGTATAAAGGATGCTCGAGTGCCGGTCGGAAGGGTGCTTATTTATTTTTAGTGCTGGTTAGCATAAATTTGCTAGTGATGGTAACGCCCCCGACTGGCGCCGACTGGCGCTGACCGGTATAGCTGCTACAATACAGGGGTATACCATGTCTCATACACTAAAAGCAATGTTTTTTTGTTATCAGCATGACAAAAAGTTTGGTGAAATTTGTGAAACATCTTGTCAATGGAATATCCACAGCAGTACTGTATACAAGCAGAAGTACTACATTTTGATCACTTTGCCTTTGTCGTGCATATGCGTTCTTACATTTCTGAATGTACTGTATTATTACATATACTGTACCTTCAAACACATATCCAGTGCAATGCATGGTTTAATTGCTTGCTATGTGTCACAACTTTTTTTTTTTTTAATGAGGGCAAGTGATAAAAGAAATCTGGCAAGCTGTTTGAAATGTTAATGTATAGAGCCCTGACACTGACACTGTACTGTATACATATTCAGTGCATAGCACAGTACTGCAATGTACTACAGTAGATAAGTAAGAGCTCAATTGACACACTTCAAACTTTGACTATTATACTACAGGTATGGCCCAGTGTGTTCAAAGCTTAAAGGTATAAAATCATGGCCCCAAAGAGGATTTGACAGAACCCCCCAATGAAATTTGTGATTGGTCAAACCCCTAACATAACAGCAAATGAGCTGACCAGTCTAGCTTTCTGTGCCACCACTGTAGTGTCAATATTGTATCATTGCAATATCATACTGTATATGTATGCTGTATATATAGCAATGTAAGTTTTTATCTAGGGTTCTTCTCTCTGGATTGATCCCCTTTATTATTAATTTAAATAAACCATGTTCATGGAACCATATCCTGAGCATGACAAATATGCATAATGCAAATAAATCGGGGCCTGCATAACGTTTTAGTACACTTTTATTAGACGTTGGCACACTGTGATCATATACCAGTTGTTATATGCATTTGGTTTGGTTTGTTTTGATGGTTGCTATGACAACCAAAAACAATCAAAATGATGCATGTAAAGTACAGGGCAATTTGTCAAATTTAAATTAGAATGAATTGATCTTGAAATTATGGCATCCAATGGAGCAGAATCTCAGATTGGGTATTGAGAGGGGGTGGAGGTGGGGGTTGACAATGCAAACATGGCTAGCAGTGTAGTTCTGGGAGAAATGGATGTATGGGGCTGGTGGGTACACAAACATTGGAAGGGAATGTGCAGTTCCCAGAACAGTCCTGTATACACCTTACTGTACCCTAGACTACAATGTGCACAAAGCAATAAGCCTATTCACAGTTGTTGAGTGCAATGGATTGTGGGTAATCAACAAGGGTACAAACAAGGCCTACACACAATAATTACACACTAAATAGCAACTACATATTGTAGGTTTTGCATGTTCGTCAAGAAATTAAGGAAAGGGGAAATTATTTCACATCATTTACATGCTGCAAACGGAAATCCCAGCTGTGTGCCACACAGACTTCCACATAGACTATAACAGACAAATCTGTGGGTTTTGGGTGACACACAAAAGTCACATGAAGTTGCTACACACTCCCCGCCTTAAGTATTGTTATCATAATATTGTAGATCATAATAAGCCTATTCACATTTGTTGGGTGCAATGGATTGTGGGTAAGCAACAAGGTTACAAACAAGGCCTACACACTACAATTACACACTAAATAGCAACTACATATTGTAGGATACGTCATGTTTGTCAAGAAACGGAAATCCTAGCTGTGTGCCCTTCCTTCTGATACTTAATTTTAACAAACTGGGTTGATTCAACAATTTTACAAATGAATTTAGGCCACATGCTAAATGTACAAGTGTTCGGTGCTGTTTTCACTCAAACACAACAAAACAGCAGATTAGCGCATGTGTACTTATGCTTTTTGTTGGTTGAAGTTAATGCAACAGGGATGAGTTCAATTAAGTAAAAAGTAAGAAAGTCAATTGGAAATCTTATTTTTTGATAGGTTTCTCTACTTGGCTTTTCTATTCCCCATTTTTACTAATGGTTAGAGAGTTACACTAAGGAAGTACATGTATGTGTGTTACAAGTTTTGTAAATATAATAACTCATTAATGTCAACTTGGATCAAGTACATACTTTGTATGTATGTTCCTCGTATTGAGTTTATGATCCCTATCGTTTTTTGTGAGGTCAGAGATTATCAACAGAGTCAACAGAGGTCAAATAACTGAGTATCGTAACTGAGTCAAAACTTATTTGAGGTTATGGTAGGCAGTATCTCTCTAGCCTTATAATTATGCTAGTTACATGTTTATGAGCCATAGGCCTAGAATCATCATAGGCTATGTTCAAGTCTAGTGGTTTGCTTTTACTTGGTAAAAAACATATTTTGTTGTTATTTTTGTAGTCTAGGATTGTTACAATAATTGAAAAGATTTATGGGTCAATTTGGTTTTAAAGTTTGTTCCAAAATAACTTTGTTGGCTTCTTTAAGAATGATAGGACTTGCAAGGATTGGAATGTCCTACTCACTAACTTTATTTTTATATATGCTCACACATCTTTGTTAGTGAATAAACAATTCACCATTTTATTGTATTTTGCCAAAAAAATTAAGTTAATAAATTTTCACCAATTGGCATCTGAACCACTAAGCCTTTTGGTTTTCTGGTTAATATTTATAACTTGACAAAATGGTGTAATTTTAAGGAATGAATGACCAGAAAGATGGCAGTGATGGTGAAGGGGTCAGTCCAGGCTCTAGCTGCAGCACGGCTCCAAACTCCCCCCTGACACCCTCCAAGCGACCCCAGTCAGACATCATCTCCATGGATGGAACCATCACCCCACCAACGCCCCGGGCCAGCAGGATATATGAGTGAGTATATCTTATGTCAGACTCACAACTCATTAAATCACAGCGCTAAGGGACTTATACTTACCCCATCAGTACAACAGTCAGTACAACTAATTATGGAGTACCTCACAGGCTGTTAAGGACATTGAAAACAATACCAGTTGCTGTCATGTCCCAAAATATCTGTTGGATGAGTTGAGATCCAAGGAAAATTTTTGTTTGCTTGTTACTAATATGGCGTCATGATAAAAGATGGCGTTTTAAGGGGGACACAGACTTGCGGGTGCTAGTCTCTTAGATAGCTTACGACAATCCATAATAATAAGCTGGATCATTCAAGAATGCTAATAGTAACAGGGTACGTATATTCTGCTAGTGAATACCCAAACTATATAGTAAATGTTTGGGGGGGGGGGGTAGGATTTAAATTAGGAATTTTGTTGACAAATTGAATAAATCAAAAGACTTATTCTTCATGAAACAATACCTGTGCTCTATATCTCATATCTCATAATGCTCTACTTAATTAAAAATATAAGAAGATAATATGTGTAGGTGTTACTTTACATTGGTATATGCACAAATGGTGTGGATAAATACAAACACTATATAATCCATATAATATTAAATATAGCTTATGGGACAATATTCCCTAGGCTCTGCATGAACTGTAATCTCCATAAGCCATACACAGACTGATTACTACTATGTTTGAATTCATGCTTGATTTTTGGGAGGGGGTGGGAGGGGGATGTTCTAGAGAACGAAAGAATGTTCGCTTAATTATTGTGCCACATTGTCAACATAAAGATTTGTTCATGATTGTTTTCCATTTTTTTTTCATGTTTCTTCTTTTTTAGGAATTTGCCAAATGATGAACTTTTGGCAGAGGAAGGGCGAAGAATTTACATCAAGAGCAGCCACTCCCGGCTAGGGGTGATGATAACTGGGGGTAACGCGGTTGGAATTTTTGTTTCGAAGATTTTGCCCGACAGCCTTGCCGCAAAACGTGATGGCCTACGCATTGGAGACCAAATATTGGAGGTAAGAACTGATATTCTGGGCCATATTAACAAACATTTGCCCAAGAACTTGCATTAGCAAACAATATTTGTATGCACTTTCTTAAGTGCTATTCACAAAGCATAAAATATATACCGTATATTCCTTTTACCAATGACATTGCGTCACAATAGAGCCCAACCCACATAATGGACCAATCAAAATCTTTGTGTGTGTGTGTCCACGAGTGTTGCCTGAAGTACATGAACCCCATATGAGATTACATTATTGAAGATAGAGTAAGAAATACCCATTAAAATATAAGACCTATGTGAGGGTGTCAATAAATTCTTTGATTTGACGTAAGATAAAGCCAATCTTGCATAAATGGTTTGATTTGGTCTTGCCATGCTAGGTTTGAGTCTATTCTAACTCCTAATAAAGTTTCTCCACGTGATTGTTTTATAACCGACGACTATCTCAATACACATCCAAGACTTCATCGTCAAAATGGGTTTTCTGTAATGGTGTAGAAGATGTTGGCGTACTTTTAGTTTTCCCAGTTTGAATGACCATTTTATTGTCATTGTGCACCATTTGTATATATTCTCAGTCTATATTTAGTTTAAACATTAAGCTCGGTGGTATTTTTACTGGAGATGGACAGCAGTATGTAAGACATGTAAGACATAAAATCAAGGTCATTCATATATACGTAAGAAATAACAATGGGCCTATGATCGATCCCTGGGGTACTCTGCATTTCACAGACATAAGGTCTGAATGTGTACCATAAACATAAACACACTGTTTCCTATTAGATCAGAAAGATTGAAACCACTGGACAGCTTTTCTAGAACACTAAAACATGCTTAATTTTTTTAAATAAATTTAACATGGTTCACAATGTCAAATGCATTCCTGAGATCTAGTAGTATTGAACCTTTCATTTTTCCACTATGAACGACCTTCAACCAATCATCCTTGTTTGGGGGGGGGGGGGGGGGGGGTT
>JAODFY010098179.1:0-11676 GCA_027580055.1 Paracaudina chilensis | reverse complement strand
GAGTTAAATGTGGTCATGAAAAGGCCAACAGGCAATCCTGAGGAGGCAATCCTATTGACCAAGTTAAAGACCCACTCTACTACATAACTGATTAAACATGTTTACAGAGTGGGGACAAAAGGTTGATTTCTTAAACACTGTTTTTAGAGTGCACATCCCCACCAATACCCCATGTCTGTTTTCCATTTCTGTACTATGATAGCAGGGTACATCCCTTGATTAAAATTTATACATAACTTGCTGTACTATAGCTCATTGTTTCAGTTTCCACTTGGGGAGGGTACCCATTCACTTGCATCACTCCATTAGCCACATATAGACATATCCATCACTGTTTATGAACCTGACACGTGAGTTTACCCTTTACCTTTAATTAAACAAGTTTACAAGTTTTTTTTTTAGAGTGCACATCACCACTAATACCTCAGGTCTGTTCCACATCCCCCCACTATGATTTCAGTTTACATCCCTAGCTTCACATTTACACATACCTTATTTTACTAACTCATTTCTTCTGTTTGGGGAGGGTACCCATGTACTTGCAGATGATGCTCAGCATCACTTCATCAGCACCACCACCTATTGAAATTAACCTGCAAATAACCAAAGCAAATATAGTTTAACAAAGACTCAACTTAAAATCTTGAATTTGTTACTTTTTACAATTTTAGAAGACCAGTAGTTTTTGAAAAGACAATGGATGTGATCATAGCCCATATAGTCCAAAAGTTTGAACAAATGTGAAAAACAACAGACATACAGACAGATAGAAGGATGTCATACGATCACAACAGATTAATTAAACAGTTCCGATGCATGTTAGACATATATTCATACTATTTCAGGATATGCAGCGTCTAGTACGGTATCAAGATGGTACCCTATAATATGCAGATCCTTTACTAAATATAATCTTGCCAGGTTATATCACAATAACATTGAAGTAACATGGATTGCAGTTTAATTGCACAGCATTTCAAGAGGTTTACATTAATTAAGTCCCATGAGGTACCCCATCCAAGGCATGAATAACTAACGAGTTAGCAATTTTTCGCTACATAAAATGTGTATACTACTACTTTATTGGTATAACCATTGTACCAAATATGAAGGAAATGAAGCTGATATTTGCAAAGGTATTTGCCACTTCAAGATTATTAGTATTAGTATTATTTTTGTTATCATTATTGGTATTATTATCGTTATTATCGTTATTATTATCGTTATTGTTGTTGTAATTATTGTTGTAATTATTGTTATTATTGTTATTATTGTTGTTATTATTGTTATGATTGTTATGATTGTTGTTATTGTTGTTGTTGTTGTTGCTGCTGTTGTTTTTGTTGTTGTTGTTGTTCTCAACCACATACCACCTTATGTTATAAACACGAGACTATATTTGCTCGTTTCACGCCAAAATACAACCAGGCTTTAGTTTGAGCATTGCTGAATTTAACATCATGTTCATCCATAAATCATCTGACTATAGTGGCTGTATTTGGAGACTAAAAACATAAACTTACATCTAACTTCAATTACAAAACATTAATCAAATGTAATAAAGAATGCCCCGCCTTGGTTAATTTTAATCATAGTGCATAATGCTAAGATTCACCAAAATAACCATTGAATGGTGGATATTTTGGCAAAATGACTGTTCGTTTATTTGACAAAAGTGTATATTTATTATCATAAAACGACCTAGGGGCCCTATGGGCAAATGAGTTTACACGCAAACGCAGCATCAAAATTAATTTTAATTTAAAATGGCGAGGAAGTCACTAATTGGTTGCCGATAATTAGGGGAAACAGATTCATCTTGGTGGTTCAATTATAATCTATACGCTCCCTGACAATGCTAGTATAAATATAACTCGAATCTTAGCAAAAAAATTCCTGGTACCTTCCCAGAGAGTACTACTTCTTAGATACTTGCTACACGGCGTGTATGGTAGAGTGATCTGTTGACAGTCACACTGACCACCACCCGCTGCTCCCCTTCCCCCGGAACAGATTGCATTCCACAAAACAACTGCTCTGCTGCCTATAGCCCTCCTTTTTAAGCCTTCGTCCCGGTGAGGTGATGAATTCACATAAGATACCTTACATGACAAGTCGTGTAACAGTAAATGACCAAATTAACCTTTTTGGTAAGAAGTAGCGCCATTTATTATAGTAACTCACAACTGACTGACAGGTTGCAGCAAATTGCGGGAACCTAGTGCCATACGCAAAATTGTCCCAACCCAAAGCTTTATAATCTCTAGACTTGCTTGGGCCGATCAAACACACAAGACTATTAGAAAGCCCAAAACAACACAGGTATTGTATTCACAAAGAAATAATTGTTTGTGAATGAATTGCTCCTCTACAACCACCAGTGAAAATATGAGATGTTTCCTTACCTATTGTCACGGAAATATCTGCTGATCGGGACCTCATCCGTGAAACCCATGCCACCCCAATATTGCAAACAGGCATCAGGAACCTCCCGGCCCAATCGACCAACTTTAAGTTTGATCATAGATGCGAGTTTGGTGACATCCGCTCCTTTAAGGTAATGGGCTGAGAGTAAAATTCGAAGATGTCATTTTCTCAAAGTGTGCTAACATCAGCCCGCTTACAACTCCATTTAAAGCATTTACAGTGACTTAATAAGGAAATTTTTTGCTAATCCGTTGAAGTACACAACATAAAAAATTGTACAATAATAGACACTTACCAACTGTCCTATACAGCATGGATCGGACCAACTCAACTTCTGTGGCTAGTTCGGCCAATCGGAAATGAACGGCTTGGTTGTCCAGGACAGACTTGCCAAAGATTTTGCGATCCCTGCAGTAGTCGATGGTGTAAGCAATGCACTTGTCAAGAGGGGCTAGAACTGTGACAGAAGCATTAACAGGCTGAATTTCAAGGATGTTATTTGGATTACGGATGACGCTTTCGGACCAGGTCCGGATGTGGTAATCACGACTAGTTCAGGTATAGCACTAGGTAGGGCATGCAGTTTGCCAAGAAATAACTTGTTTCAGATAGGGAGAGCTGGGTAAGAGTTGTATTCATAAAAAATATGATAAACGTTAGCCTCCTGGCTCAAATTTGATTTATGAAATCAATTTTAGGATAACTGAGCTGGTGAATTATCACCTTATATAAGGTGCCCGAATACTGCGGGGCCCGTATACCGCGCGCCTAACCATACGTTTCGATATTACCGTAGTAACGTGTTCGAATATGTATTTAGATACTAGAGGTATAAACATCACTTCTGTTCTTGTAATTGACTAGGTCACTTGATTGTCATTTTTATTTTGCCGGTAAACTAATCAATGAATTTTAATTAATTAAAGAGACGAATTAAAATAATATACAAATCATAAAATTAGAAGAATCTTGTTTTCCTTTTATTTTCGAGAACTGTGTCTGTTAACTTGTGGTATTTACCGACTGTTTCTGACCGCTAGTCCCACGTTATTGAAGAAGCGTAAAATACGGCATTCGACAACCCCAAATATGAGACCAAAATATGAGTCCAAAATCGATACTTTACATGTCGATGTCTCGGTTCTATTTTTTTTTCTTTAAAAGAGTGGCCGTTTGCAAGAACCTGACCACATAAAGACCTTCATGAAGGCAGAAAGATTGCCCTTGACAATCTCGGCCATGAAACGTCACTCTCCTCGGACTTATGAATATGCAGTAGATGCATGACAAGAATGAAGGCATGGATCCTGCTGAACGGTGACAAGGTTTCAAAAGGGATATAATTGTTCCACTCATGATGGCCAATAGTCATGCATCAGATACATTGCTTTTGAAAATTAGCAAAGATACAGATGCTTCGCACCACACTGCTGAAATTTAGCTGCACAATACATGGGCTGTCATTGCACCGCAACTTGTTTGTATTGCCAAAATGGCGCGCAAATTTGACAATGTGGCTCTAGATTCATTTTCAGATGACGATGAAAAAGACTAGATGACTGTGACATTTACATTAATACAGCTATATCATTACACAATTCATGCTGCGATGACGTCAACATGGCATCCTTCTGTCACCAGGTCTTGAGTAAAATAATGAATATTATCCGTAATGTTCAAAATTGTTCAAAATTGTTAAATTCATCATATATGAGTAGATTTTAGCTATTTCTTAAACCCTTTCGTTTGTCCATTTTCAGCTTTCGATATGATCTTCACCAGACATTACCACAGAAATTTGCGGGGATTTGGGGGTTCATGTTGCATTTTGAACCCACTACGTTGCCAAACCCTGTAAACAAAGCAAACACTTAAACAAAGCAATAATCAGGTTTTATTTTTAACGATTTTATCATCCTCATACCACATCATAATTCACATAGAGTGTGAAAATGTATGTAGGCCTAGTTCGGCGAAAAAGTTCAGCGACAAAATGCAAAACTCGAACACCTTTGACCTAATTTCTTCGCGATTATGGCGATATACGATATATATGAAAGATCCAGGGAGTCTTTCAATCATAACTAACAAGAGGGAAATCCACGGAGTTGCTCATCGCCAAATCATGTACCGGTACAATGTCCGTCTGCACAAATTCCCGAAAATTTTAGACCATAAAATTAAAGTGTTAGAAACTTGGCAAAGTTATGTGGCTTTTAAATCGAATAGCCTAGTATGAATCAAACAATGTTAAGTAATTTGACCTCAATTGACCCAGATGACCTCCAAATGACCTTCAAAATTTTCGGCACTAAAATGTTGACCTCATGTTTCATTTGAATCAAGCAATGTTTAGTAATTTGACCTCAATTGACCCCGATGACCTCCAAATGACCTTCAAAATTGTCGGTACAAAATGTTGACCATATGTATCTGGTTTCATGTGAATCAAACAATGTTTAGTAATTTGACCTCAATTGACCCCTGATGACCTCCAAATGACCCTTCAAAATTGATGATGCTTAGTCAAAAATGCTAATTAACATGATTTTTTGGAGAATGCTGTTTAGATGTTATATATGTGCAGGTTGCATGAAAATAACCATTTTAGATTAAAGAATAGAGCAAAATGAAGATTTTTCTTAATTCTACCTTTGACCTCTTGCACAACTTTACACCATGGAGGAATTGCGGACGTAAGGTTTTTAGTGAAAAATATGACGTAATATGACCAAATAAAAAATAAAATAACCATTTTAGAATAAGGAATAGAGCAGAAATAACATTTGACTTAAATTGACCTTTGACCTTATATTTTGATGGCATGCACAAGTTCACACCATGGGGCACCAATCTACCAAGTTTGACCTTCACCGGCAAATCGGTTTGGGAGTAGTTGTGGACGCAAACTTTTTTTCATACATATACACACACATCCTCACACTTTTTTTTTTGGCCCCACCCGGTAGGAGGTGTTTCGGTCAACATTAAGTACCATACCAAGTTAGACCCCCCGTGTACCGGTATCGAAAATCAATCACACATAATATTACCATGGCAACTCTTGCTATGGCAACTGAGAGGTCATAATACCCTCTGGCCATCAAACAACTACAATATCTCATCTGCCCTAAAGGGCGATGCGATAATAATGTGTACCGAACGAACTTCATTTCACTTATTATACTACTACTAGTAGCTAGCCTAGGCTATAGAGTGTTGTTAGTGTTAGGCTAGTTACTCAAACTGTGTTACAGTTAATGGCAAAATTATCTTTCTATGAGATTTTCTTTTCTTCCGTGAATATAAGACCTTCTGGTTATAAGCTCTTGTTTCAATATAGGCACTGTCCAGGATGAATACATCGTAACTTAAATTAACGCGGAACGTAAACGCTAACGTTAGTTAGCGCTATCTAAGTCTTGGTTACAATTTGTAGAATTTCGCGTAACTACTATAGAACTATGTGACTGCGCCCTCTGCCGATATTCGGCCGGGCGGGCAGCCCATTGCCCCCCTTGCCTCCCGAATCCCGCCTATGACTATACATATATTATTATTATTGCAGCGCGAATTTAAGTACTGTGGTTTTTTTTCTGATTATTCGAGACTTATGCCTAGACTATCAGAGTTTATTTTACACGAAACATCCGGCACATCAAATTCTTCTTGCTAAAATTGCCACCTTACGTAAAACGTCCGCTCATTGGTTTTCAAAATACTTGCGAAATGTTTAAAGCAATAAATCAGTGTATGAGCCCTGAGAGAGTCCGGTTTATGCACATCAGTCAGTTTCCACGAACAAAACACGGATCATGTTTTTAGTCTTATATTTATACGTTAATCAGACTAATGGCCATTCCAATGGGCAAGAGGAGTACCGGTATATGATATGCAAACTATGGACTGAATGATTAAAAGTCTAACACACCGCGGCCATTTAAAAAAAAACACTGAACACTGATGGTTTCATACAACCTCTAAGATATCGCCTTGGCGATGTTAGGATGTCCTGTAATCATAATATTTATGCTTACGGTGCGGAGAGTTGTCATGGTTCGGTTCACACACGAATTACCTGTACACTCGAGGAAACCTCAAAGCATCGTACTACAAATAACACGTAATATATATGTGGCGGCTTCACATTGACGTGTAAACCGGTGTAAGGGCATGCCCCATTTTACATTCCCGGGTAGGCCGGTACACTATAGTTGTGGATACAGATAGATAGTTTGATAGATTCGTTACTTATGAAAATACTGTTGCGTTGACCGGGCGGTTTTCTTCGTCGGCTGCTTGACCGATCCGCCAGGAGAGCATTCCCCTGGTCGATCCGCCAGGAGAGCATTCCCCCTGGTCGATCCACCAGGAGAGCCTTCCGACTGTCCGTTCGCCAGCTGGTCCGTCCGCCAGGAGAGTCGTCGGCTGAACGACTGCAAATAAGCAACGACCCTGAAAAGCCTAGCTCTCGTCGCTAACCAGGGATTTCGGTCAGACGATTCGGTATATGCCACATGAATTAACACAAATTTATTTTTAAACTATACTACAAGCTTAGCTTTTATACAAGCTATATACAATACAATATCCCCTTAATATAAGAGTACATAAACATAATCGTTATCATCGGTAAAATTCAACATCGAAAAATAACAATATTTGTCTAGGACATAATAACATAAAGATATATCATTATATCAAATATCATACTTGACCTCGATATTCCTCATAAAATCTATCACCGGTTGAACATGTGACAAAAATATAAAATACGTTGAATATTGAATTATTATATTATGAGCCTAGAAAGTGAAACGTAATACATTATACATTGTTGGAGCCGATTAGAACATGCACCAGATACAATATAACATTCATAATTTATCAACATAAACATTCAAATATATTTCATTTTCCTAGCCAAAAAAGTTGAATCCTCTGTCGTCTGCGGCTGGATATGTTGACGCGATTTTGCTTATAAAACAAGCTGAATATGACCGGTCGCGAGATAAGCTTCTACACAGCATCTACTTTTCAGCGCGGCTTCTTCATACGACGATGTCGATGACGTCATCCTGCTCTGCGTTGTGCGGTTGTGGGCAAATCCAGGCTCTATATGGCAGCGTATGGTCTTGCCCAAGGAGCTTCACCATGCCATATAGAGGGTAGATACAAATATCCACCGTTAGTTATATACCAAAGGACGTCCGTACCTCTCCACTAGATTTCGGGTTCTCCCGGGTCGGGATGATGTCATCTGATCAGTTGTGACAGCCTGACCATCAAGGGGTTCTATTGGGGGTTCAGCTGGGTTGACGACTGCATCTATTGTCTTCTGGACCACTGGGTTGGGACTGGGGTAACATCATTTGCGGCTGGGTTCCACTCAGGGGCGCCGCCAGGGTAATGTGATTGCAGGGGGCGGGGGGGGGGGGATTGGCACAATCCAAAATGGTGTTAGTAATTTGTTTCCTGGTGGAAGGGGCGTGGCTAACCTTTAATTTTGAGGTGGGCCCAATGATTTCATGCGGAAGAGGGGCTACTAGGCGGAGCGCCACCATCGGTAGGGCAACCAACCAAATTTTTTCAAAAATGCCTCCCAGATTACCGGAAAACGCTAAGTCAGTTGTTGGTATGTTTTACAAATTTCACGCAAGAAGCGTAAATTAGAAATATTTTAGAGGGAATATTTTAGGGGATCATTAACATGCTAATTAACATACTTATTAGCACGCTTATTATTATGCTCATTATCATTAATAAGGGGATCATTAACATGCTAATTAACATACTCATTACCATGCTTACTATAATGCTCATTATTATTAATCAGGGAATCCTTAACATGTTAATTAACGTTATTATTAGCACGCTTATTATAATGCTCACTATAATTAATAACGGGATCATTGACATGCTAGTTACCATGCTTATTATTATGTTGATTATCATTAATCAGGGCATCATTAACCTGATAATAATATACTCATTACCATACTTATGATTATGCTCAATATCATTAATAAGGGGATCATTAACATGTTAATTAATATACTCATTACCATGTGTATTATTATGATCAATATCATTAATAAGGGGATCAATAACATGTTAATTAATATACTCATTACCATGCTTATTATTATGTTCATTATCATTAATCGGGGCATCATTAACATGATAATAATATAATCATTACCATGCTTATTAACAGCACAATAACATATACTAATTAACATACTTATCAGTGATTCGTTCAGTAACATTAATAAAAGGGATCACTGGCATTCTAATTAACATTCTCAATAACATATTCATTTATGGATATATCATGAATAATTGTCATGAATCTGTGGAAATGTTCTATCCTGAAATGTTATGATATGTGAGGGAAGGACCACATTATTATAACTAAGGATTCATTGCTCTCAACGTTAAGCAAACACCACTGTATGCATCGGAATTCCACCAGATGGTCACAGCCAACCTCTTTGTTGAAAACCAAATGGCATCTCAATTTTTTTTAATACAAATCGATAACTATATTGATACCATATTATTACGTTGGGTCTGGAATCTATAAATATATATTTATATTTAATTCCGTGTGTTCATAGCCCGTTTATTAATCAAACCATTGCTCCACTCTCCACTGACGTAACTCAGTTCAGTTAACAATGTTACGAACTTTTATTTCATAAATGTTTATAAAACTTGCCTCAGTGTTTATTCTTTTAGCTATCGTTAGAGGCAGTTTACTGCGGAGAGCATCTATATACAAACTTGTAAAACCCTTGAGTCGTACTTCATATACTGTAGAATGATATCAATATATGTAGTTACAACGGCATGAATATACGATTAAAGTTGCATGCAACACGTTATGTTTGATTGCTTGTGTGCATATGATTATATTTGTAACATAAATTACTCTAATTCGAATCCATGTTGAATTATAATAACGAGACCGACGCAACCATTATCAGCATTAAATACCCAGTTACGTAGCTAACGATCCACGACCGCGCTTCGCTATCTGCGGAAAATGAGTTCGTAAACCTTAAAGCGTCACATCGCACAAGTAGAAGTTTTAGTGTATGTATAACGCCGTGTGGTGATTATTCGGTCCGGATCCATCACTACCTTCGAATAGGTTCCATTCTATATATGCTAAAAGTAAATGACTCTCAGCTCGAATATGCTAGAAAACTAGACTAGACTAGGGCTTGGCTCTCAAACCGGATATGCTAAAAAAAAAACTATTAAACTGGACAGATTATATGTTCCTATTTATGGGGCTAGTAAATGGCTCTCAAACAGGGTAAGCAAGAACACTGCTAAACTGGTCAGCTTCATAGGTTTTATGCATGAGGTTAGTAAATGCATAGGCATTGCATTACCGAATGCATAGGCATTGTATTGCATTACTTGACGGATTCTAGTTAACCAGCCCTGGTTTAGTGTTTCTTCATACCGATATGAGGCGCTAACGTTTCATTTCCTGGTTGCTATACCTGTTACGTCACGCAACGATATAGGCCTATAGATTATTTAATACTGAGTATACATGCGAGTCCACCATATCGAGTCCACCATATCGAGTCCACCATATCGAGTCCACCATAACGAGTCCACCATATCGAGTCCACCATATGGAGTCCACCATAACGAGTCCTCCGTTTGAACTGGTTCTGTGTTTCTTCATTTCCGTAGACCTATGCTACTTTAATAAATGCTGTAGCCCCAAATCATTTTCATCACCCTCACCAAGATATTCGCGATGATTGAAGCCCCATACAAAAAATGAATGACCATTCTACCTGAATGACCATTCCACCTGAATGACCATTCTACCAAATTTCTAGCATGGAGTTCTACGTCACACACTCACGCTACGATTTTGTTTAGTATGGATTCAATTCTGGGGTATGACTCGAATCTGAAACACCGAGTGTACCGAGAGGGACCTGATTTTGTGTCTTTTTTCATATAGATGATGCTTTAACATTGATTTCACTGGTTTCTAAGGAAGACGGTTCTACGTCATGCTTTTTCACTTTATTACTCATGCCAATGATTTATAGGGTCGTATTTTCAGCGATGCTTTTAGATCTAATTGTTGATACCGAACGGGCTTGATATACAGAAACGAGCTACATATACACCGCGACCACGTGATAACGCCATGCTTTAATAAATCAACGCCTATAGTAAAAACAAAATTACAAGCAAGACGTAAGCGTGTCTTGGCACATTTCAAGCGCTGTGAGGAGATAGCGGTGTTCGTTAGAGTGGTTTCCAATCTTCGCAACTACAAATGTCAGCTAAAGTAACCTCATGGTCAGTTATATTTAACACACGGTATAATAATGACGACAAAGGTTCTACACATCAGTGATAAGACCCACTACGTTCTTAAAGTGAATACCGACAAAACAGCATTTTTAACAAAATGGCGAGGCCGCCAAGAATTGGAAGCGACATTTATTATGAAATATGTTCCTGATGGGGTCTGGGGACCTGCTCCGGAGAGCTGGATGGTGTGTTGGCCTAATCTGTAAACCTAATCAGGATGTTTTAGTCAATCATGATAATAATAATAATAATAAAAATAATAATAATTACTTATTTATATAGCGCCAAACCAGAATCTTGCATGTTTAATTAGCGCTATATTGAAGATTTGAACTAGCCATATAAACCAAAACGTTTAAAGCGCGCAGCAAATTCACGTGACTTTCGTTTGACACGCAAAACCCATAGATATATCAGTTATGTAACATTTTCTTGTTGAAGTGTTTGTAACTATGTCTCTTGGTTGCTGTGATGCGTCAATGGCTAGCTCCCGCGAAAAGGAGAGCCGAGTGCGTAAGCCTCTCCCTGCCAGTATATAGCCTCTCCAGCAGCAAGCCCTACGTAGTGCCTCTCCGTGGCGACACACAGTAACTGGGCTCTCGCGAGCTCTGGCTGAACTACGAGCGTGTGGACATCGGCGTGTGGACATGCCCTGGCGCTCATGAACCAAACCCCCAGCTATGGGCAAATAGCTAAATAGTCCCACTTGTCTGTCTTCGTCGTCGACTAAGCTGGCACTCTACTTGGATCTCCTCGTGGGGAGGGTGGCCCGACACCCTGCAGGCTGGGTTAATCCTGTCAAGGGCGGAAGAATTTTCTCGTAGAGTCAACGGCCATCTGGCTAACCGTGTTGTGGAATGCGGTTAAGGGCACCCTCGCATTGAAGCTTGG
>JAODFY010098070.1:0-11676 GCA_027580055.1 Paracaudina chilensis | reverse complement strand
AGTATTTTATATTAAAGTATTTTATATTAAAGTATTTTATATTAAAGTATTTTATATTAAAGTATTTTATATTAAAGTATTTTATATTAAAGATGAACAACTCTCACCACGAGTATGATGGGAATCTGCTAGAGTTTGCTGTGTTATGTAAGGGACTTTATCAATCACAAATTTCATGGAAAGGTCTGTGAAATTCACTTTTGGGCCAGATAAAGGCAGATTGTATATCACCACACACCCTGTACAAAGAAGATAAATGCCAAATTTTGCTCCCATTAGAAATTTACAACAAGGAATCCCAGTTTCTCCTAGATACTTTCACCTAGGTACAGTAATCAATAATAATAGTATTATATTCACATGTACTGTAAACCAATGGAGTTCATCACAAACAACTGTGGCAGTAACTGTCACTTCACCAATTTGTGCATCGTCATGCACCCTGCTCTTGTAGTTTGCCAATATGAGGGTATCATCATCATACACTCGACATGCATTGTAACTTTCCATACAAGTTGTTGTTAAATTAGGGAGCATAGGTGATTCTAACCTTCAGGTGTCACAGACAGAGAGTCAATAACAGTTAGCAAATCATTGTGACTCCCTGCAGTTAGAATATACATTCTTTTACAATGATGGATTATGGTGCCTATAGATGTCTATTGGCTTAATAGGTGTTAAATGTATTGTGTATGGTGGCATACAGCATGAGTGATTGAAGCAATTATCATGGTTAATTTTGAACCATTTTTTCATCATTATCCCACATCGTAATGTATTCTGTATATAGTGTGACAATGCAACAAATATATATCAAGGATATATATTGAGGATATAATGTATATATAAAAGATATATATATCAAAGATGTATATATCAAAGATATTTCCAATTTGTCCGCAACAGTTTTTCAGTTATAACATTTATTTGGATTAATGTGAAGAAATTTTATGAGGGGTGGGTGAGGTGGAGGGTTTGATTTTAATAGTGAAATTTGTATCAATATACTTTAGCAGCTAAAGTCTTGCAAAGTTGTACTCTTTGGGAGACTTCATTGCTGGACTGCCATGAGATACTTGCTACTGTACCCACAATATTAACCCTGCACCCAAAAAATGGTTTTATACATGTATATATTTGACAATAATGACTGGGTTTACTTTTTGGTTATGAATACGCAGGGTATGTTTAACCCATGGTTCTATATAACCAAGCTGTTTTTACTGTGTGTTGCACCTGATTCAAATTTCACTTCATAACTCAGTATACCCAAGTTTATCATCCGGTTTGTAAAATTTATAGCTTTTTAATGAAGAAAAATCACAGAAAGTAAACATTTCTGTGCAGCAGTTGCCTACAAACTGAGCATGCACACTGAGGTACAGTAAATCAATGTTAGCCTCTCAGCCTAACATCTAGTGATTGCTGCATGCATGATATTGAACACCTCTGGAATTATCTCATCATTTCTGTACTCGTATGCAGACCTACTTTAGTGACTCGTGATGATTATGGTATTAATATGTGATGTCTGGTTTGTACAAGTAGACACCATACCTTGACTTTGTCTGGTTGGATCATTATCATGCTTGACATGCACGATTAGCCACAATAAATAAGTACAGTTGATGTATACCGGTTTTGTTCCATCTAATGAATATAAGTGACTGGGCATATCATAAAATTCTTGAACTGTAACAATATGCTTATTTCTAGATAACCAAGTTTTTCCATCTTAAAAGACATGTGTGGACCAAAAATTGTATACTATTTTATTGCTAAAAAAAAAGACATACCTGCATTGTTAACACTGCATTGAAGAGACCGCAGTTGGAAACTACAGTAGCAGTCACAATTCCAGCCCCATCTTCTAGACTCAACCAGTGTCTACCAAAAACCTACCTACCTTCACCAGTGGTAGGATACATGGGAGCAACATAATATAATTTATTTTGTTAAGATGTACCTATAATAACGTTCATAATTTGATGAAATCATGATCATACAGTGTGTTTATTGTACATAAAAGGGCTTTGTATACATGTATGACATGAACCAAACAACGATCAAGTGGGTAGATTTTTTTGGTGTTTTATAGACATTGTTTTTCACGGAAAATGGTCTGGTAGTGTGGCTAGGTTGACTTGCCTAACGAACCCGTTGTGTAGACCTTTTAGAATTTTAATACAATATTCAGTTTGCTGTCAAAGTGTGCATAGTTTACAGGTAACTACATGATGAGTATTGTATATATGTCATGTTGTTCCAGATTGGTGCAAATGGGGATAGTTTGTGCTCAAAGGGGGAATATATATCATTTGTGTGCAGGGGGGGGGGGTGTCATATGGCATGGGGCCTTATTGATAATTATATGCAGTGGATTCTAATTAAAAATGTACCATATACCATATTCACTCTGTGGTCCAAATAGTGGTCTGATTCAACCATTTAAAAAATAAAATAAAATTGCCTTTTCTCATAGCTATACACACCTCTGTGACTTCAATAACCAGGCAAACATGTCAGGCAAAGCTCGCATCCAAAGCCCAGCACCAGAATTTTGTGCAAAAGCAGTCAACCCTGATGGAGAATTCATTGACTTAAAACTATCAGATTACAGGGGTAAGTAGAGTACATTCATGTTGTCAAGGCAGGAGAGGCATTTGCCTCAGTGCCTTGCTGCCCTTGATGATTGCCTATTTAAAGTGTTTGCATGTTCATTGTTTCCCATCATGCAAAGCTGACTTTTAGGTTCTCTCATTGATCATCTAATCAGCCATTTTGTCTTAACAGTAAAACTAAATATGCTTAGTAGACTGCTGTATGTATTGTCTCATTGCATGGGGAACTGTTGTGTAACCAAATTAATTATACATTGTTCTTTTGTTTAAATGCATGTAGATTTGACCACTGAATGACTGAATGCAATGGGCTTATTTTATGAGACTGTTAATGTCGGTGATGTTGTCTTAGCTGGATGTCCATCCATTGGACAGTCTAAATGAGTTTTCAGGTTGTCCATTGTGAATTTTAGTGATCTCAGACAAGTGGAGAAGCATTAATTACTTAATGTTTTATGACAAATAAATAGAACATCACATTATATTAATAAAAATACATTTTTTATTACTAGAAGTCTAAATAATAACTTGCTTTGTCCTGTTTAAAGGAGTGGCTATATGAAGGAAAAGCAGATGAACTTTTAACAGACTAGAAAAACTCCAAGAGATTCATCTTTAGTTCAGGTTTTAAAATTTTATTGATTACATGTGCATGGGGAGTGAACATAGCTAGGAGACTCTGGGAGGGGATTCCTTGTTGCAGATTTCTAGTCAGTTGAAAAATTTGGTTTTTGCTGCTTTGGCAGAAATATACATTAGCTTATTCAAAAAATATTTAGTTTTGAAAACTACAGTATGGCTCAAGGGTGAGTTAAATGATGCAGGAACTGGGGTAAATGACTCGTGTTCTCAGGGATTTCAGGTGAAACAGGCACCATTTTTGAGGTAACCAGGAGCCAATTTCAAATTTGACTGTAAATGTCAAGGTTGTTGGAGTCATCTATGTATTATGTATTATCAAGGCATGCAGCAGCCATATATACACATACTAACAATGCTGTTTAGAAGTATTTCCACCTCATTTCACAGACGTCACTTGGGTAAGCATCTGCGGAGCCAGTCAAAATGATTGAAACATCATTCACCATGCATGGCTGGCCTTATTAGAGAGAAGTTAGCAAAAGAAATTTGTGTGTAATTTAAATTTCATGGAGATGTAATTGATAACACTGTACTGCAGCATTGAATCTGAATTCTGTGTAACTGGTGTTTTGACTGTATATAAACTGATACCCTTGCTTCATCATTGGAACAAGGCATCAACAGGTTTTAGATTCCTTGCCGGAGGCAAAAGGAATCCATGCAGTCAATGCATGTGTGTGTGTCTGTACGTATGTCTGTGTGTATGGCTCATACTTGGGTGGTGGATTACCAATAGTGAGTAGATGTCCCTATTGTTTTGGTGGAGGTCAAAGGTCATCTGAGGTCAGCAGACAGGTCAAAAGATGAAAACCTTGTAAACACCATAGCTTGACTAGGGAAACTTTAATTCAGCTCATATTAGGCATATATGTTACTCATATTGAGTAGATGTTCCCTATTATTTTTAGTAGGGTCAAAGGTCATCTGAGGTCATCAGAGGTAAAAAACTGAAAACATTGTAAATTATCAAAGGAAACTTCAATTGAGTTCATATTAGGTATATATGTTAGTCATAATGGGAATATGGTCCCTATTATTTTGAGGAATACTTAATTGACCTTTCACTTAATTGGTGATTTTAGTACCAAAGGCAAGGAATCATGTAGCCCTCAGCACTTGTTAAAATCTAGGGGTCCTGAAAAGTGGAGCACCACCATTTCTGATACCCATTCATCATACTACCAACGGTGGTAACGTTTCTCAACTTAGTCAATTTAAACTTGTACAATAGTGATATATAGTGCAATTTATGGTTGAAATGTTTCTGAAACCCATTCAACATATTGTGTACCACGGTGGTAAGGTTTCTCATGTTAGAAGTAAAAAAGTGATATAGTGCAATTAAGTACAATAGTGATATTTAGTGCAATTTAAGGCTGAAATGAGTTTCTGATCCCCATTCAACATATTGTGTACCATGGTGGTAAGGCTTCTCTCACTTAGCTTCCAACGTGGAGTTTGAGATTGGATGGATGCCCCATCTTGATAGGCTAGAAATATGCCAAGTCATGATCAGCTGAGTTTTTTCATTGTTGTATGAGGTATTAAAGTGAGTGAGTGTTCTGTACATATGGGCATTGTACCTTCATTAAAGGTACTGCCTGACTTTGAGCCTCAACATTTTTCTCTTTGTGTGATATTTTAATCATTCAGTCCACATTGTTATAGTTTGTCACTTACTCACAACTATAACTCTAACTCATTTTGCCAATCGTGACATTCATTCGCAAGAATTATGGGTTTTGTTTGTTGACAAATTATAGGCATAAATCAGTATATATCTGTTAAATTCCCCCAAACTTACTGGTTTGGGTATTCATACTATACTTACCCCGTTCCTAATACAATTAGCATTTCCGACCGATCTAGCATATTTACAGAGTGGGAAATTGGTCACACACTACTGACTGTTGCAACAGTCATTACGTCATCTTTTCTTGAAGTGACCAGGGGATGAATCATCCCGGCCGCAACAGTTTCACAACCCTGCTAAGACTCACCTTGGTGGTTGAGCATGATGACAACGTAGTGGGTTGGCAGACCCAGCGGGCGGCTCGGCGCCCTGCCGCCTAAACACACTAAACAGAGCCTGTGTTTTGGTAGAGGCCTGACAGTTGTTAAGATTGTAGGGTAGGTCTGTGCAAGCGATTACTGCTAGCGCGTCGCTATGCCCCCCCCGGCAGGCCTACTTCCTTGTGTCATTGTGGGTGCGCTCCTGCCTCTTCACGCGGTGGGGGAGGGTGAAGGCACATAATGGGGTAAGTATACTCCGCTCAGGAAGGAAGCCTCTGCAGCTAAGGTGTCCGAGAGGTAACAGGCGATGTAAGGGGATCAGGTCTTCCACGCTGCTGCTTTGAGGATGTCGGGGGTCCTCGACGCTGCCTGTCCTCGGATGTCATGTGCCCGTGCTCTCCTTTGGCAATGTGGCTCGATGACCTCAGTCAGCCAGTGTGAGAGTGTGGCCGCGACGCCGCCACGTGGGGCTGGCGGGGTGGGATCAAGAGCCAAGAGGAGGCTTGGATAGGCTCATCCTTTTCAGGTACCACCTCAACGCTCTGACCGGGCACCAGAACCTGTCCTCGTGAACCAAGGAAGCCGATGTTGGGGATGAAGACCTCCCCTAGAACAAACTCAATGGTCTGGTTTAGTTTAGTTGATTAAGGATCAGGAAGGACATTTAATTCCTCATGAAAGACCCTGTACCACAGAGTTAACCCAGACTGCCAGATCGTGGATGAACACAGGCTTTTCAGCCTTATCTTCACAACCTAGTGCTCAGATGATAATGAGACAGGCGTGAGACCCCATCCCGGGACTGCCATTTAATGTCCTCATCCGATGGACGTGAGTGTACTTTGACCACTTTCTCAAAGTCTGGGGAAGTGGAAGCAACTTGTCCATCACCACTGTACAACAGCTGTGCCAAACAACCTGATGCAGACAACCCCAATCAACAACTGCAGCACAGCTCAGACAAAGAGGCCTGCTCGAGAATCTAACTCTAGACTTCCGGAAAGCCAGTCGGACACTCTACCGATAGGCCACGCTTCCACCCGAGGTTCTTCGGGATGACCTCGGGGTCGGGTACCAGCCTGACCCATGAGGTTCAAACCTGATGTGCCCCGGCTTGGTGGAGAGTGCCTGGAGGCAGCTTCTATGTCTCGCCGAGGCTGCCACCTGTAGGAAGAGCATCTTGTGAGTCAGTGCTGGCAAGGGCGAACTCTGAATAGGTTCGTAGGGGGGACCCGAGAGGGTCGCCAGGACATCGTTTATGGACCAGGAGAGGACCAGGGTCTGAACGATCGGTCTCTTTAAGCCCATTGCCCTCACCAGCTGCGCAAGGATCTGGTTGTCGCCAAGGGTTAACCTGTTGGGGTAGCCTGAGTGGATCGCCCTGATGGCTGGCCGGTAATTCTTGATCGTGCTGACCGCTTTCCCTTCGTCAAAGAGGCACTTCAAGAAGGAGGAGACCTGCTCTAGAGACGCACTACTGGGAGTACTCTGAGCACCACCCATAGAATCTTGACAATCTAGAATCGTAAGACGGAAAAATCGTAGGACGACAATGTCTGCAGGAAGTCCCTGTGAGAAGGACAGGGAGGCGGTGGTCCAAGCTTCTGGAGCGAAAGCTCTTGAGCAAAAGCTTTGCGTTTTCCGCCGTAGTGAACAGGTGCACTAGAGGGCGACCCAACCTGTCGAACAGCTAGGACGCCCACCGGGGTGCCAGTTCCCACTCTCCCTGACTCACACGGCCTCTGGACAACGTGTCAGCTAGCGTGTTTTCCTTCCCCGCTATGTGGGAGGCCCTGAGGACTATGTCGTGCCGCCTGCACAGCATACAAAGGCTAGTCGGCAAAGGTCCGGGAATGAGTTCCCCCCTGCCCGATGATGTAGGCGACCGCTGTCGTGTTGTCCGAGAAGATTGTCAGGCATGTGCCTGCTGCTAGGTCCGTCAGAGCACTGACGTATTGCCTCGAGCTCCAGCCTTCACTTGCGTCCAGGTTCCCCAGAGGGTTCTGCTGCTGCAGAAGGCGCCCCAGCCGGTTATGGAAGCGTCGGTGGTCACGTCACCCGGATCTCTACCCTCTCGGTCCAGTTCGCTCGGGACTCCCACCACCTCAGGTGAGGGGAACTGGAATGGAGATGTCCCTGGACGAGGGCTTGAAATGTGCCAGGAGGTGCAGCTGTAGCGGGTGCATACATGTGTAGCCTGCAGAGGGGGACAATGTCGATCAAGCTGGCCATCAACCCGAGCTGCCTGGGCTGGCCGCGGGCTCTATGGTATTCCTGGCCTCAAGCTTCCTCAATCTCCCGCTCTAGCATCTGCTATGACTCGGGTAGCTGCCGGCAGCTCCCGCAGGAGTCTGCTGGTCTTGCCGGCAGGTGTTGCGGTCCGTGCTCGCCTGTCTTGCGGCAGCCGCCTCACGTCTCTGAAGTGGCCAGGTCTGCCGGGAGCTCTAGTGGAGCTCTCCACCGGTCTACCCATTACAGCCAGAGTCACCCTTGCGGGGATTTCAACGGCTGTGATGGCTATGCCTGAAGTCGCCCTTGTGGGGACTTCTACGGGTGTGCCTGTACCACCGACACTGTGCTCCCGCCCTTGCCCCGCCCTTGGCCTTATCTTGCTGACTCCTTACCTCGCTGGCCTCCTTACCTCTGGTCTTCTTCATGGTCTTGACCTTCTTCTTCAGGGCCCTCAGTCTTAAAAAATGGTACTTATGGCTCTGAAAGTGCTTCAGGTCGACAGGGAGGCCAAAACCTGCTGCTGTGACCGATTGTAGCGTTTCCCTTACAAAACTTTGTAAAAATGATCCCAACATGTTGCCAGATTTAAAATCCATGTGTGGAAGTTTTAGAGGAGGGAAAAAGATGACGTAATGACTGTTGCGACAGTCAGTAATGTGTGACCGATTTCCCACTCCGTAAATATGCTAGATCGGTCCGAAATGCTAATTGTATTAGTAACAGGGTAAATATAGGCCTTAGCGCTGTGAATAATACAAAGCATTTTGGTAACCTCCATTGAGATATAAGCAAACATGTATTCAAGTCCAGAATAGCAATTTTAGGCGACTGTAGAAGAATTCGGCATGGTTTTCTTCCCATTTTTCATAAAGCCTGACTGTACCTTTTAAGAGGACTTTCATCTAGAACGTTCACTAGGATGTTTCAAGTGTAAAACAAAATGTATTATTTCAGTGATTTTTTAGCAGAAAAGCAGAAAGGCAAACTTGTAAAAGCTGGGCAGACAAGTTTTCTTTTAATAATTGTAACATGTTACATGCTTGCTGTATGTATCTGTATGCAGCAAATATATATATACTGAATCTGTATATTTGTACAAGTTTACTGAGAGTTTGTACTGAGTATTCAAGTATTCGTACAGTATGCCATCCTTCTACCCAAAGATATTAATTCACAAAATTCTAAACAACCATCATCCTTTGTATACAATACAATGACATAGATGTACTGTACAGTATAAACCATCTTGATTACAGTACTATCTCATCTTTAGAAGAAATGCCAAGTTGTTTAAAGGGCATGTTATACTTTACATGGGCATGTTATACATTTAGTGTGATAAGTATAGTCTTGTATATGTACTTGTAATCTGGTATAAACATTCCCCCTTTAAAGGTAGACCTTTCATAATATTTGCACCTTTGGAAGTGAGCAATTCATTTCACCCTGATTGAATCATTGTGACTATAAAAACTGCCACGTAATTGAATCTCAGGAGGAGCCAATCAATTATCTCTGGCCAGTTCTCCTGACTCTTGGCTGGATAGGGTCGATTACCAATCCAGGCAGTGGAATGACAGATATTGCAAATCAAATATTGCTGTATAAATATAGACCTAGAGTGCCCTCAACACTGGTATGAATAATTAACACAGCATACAGCATTCAATGAGCAGCTACGTACTGTATACATGTGTAAAATGCTTTCATATAATTAGAACAAAAGTGAATATATCAATATACATACAAAATAAATAATGAAAATTGTGAGAACACCTACAGAGCCACTGACAGACATGGTTAGAGTGCATGTACATATAGCATACATGTACACTAAATCATAGGGGAAAAGGGAAAAATTGTCATAGAAAACTTGTGCCAAACACAGGGATGGGCCTTTATGCTTCTGAGTGCCCAGAACTGTAAAAAAAAGTGCCGGGTAAAATATTTTTACATGAGTGTTGGTTGTTTAGTATGTGAATGCTGGGTGTCAGCATGGGCACATCCCTGTAAACAGACCTCCTGTAAAAATAGCCCCCTTTGTGTGTGGCTAAATACTAAATAGCCTGTAATAGCCTGTGCCTTTAATAAGTGCCTGTATCATGGCATCATCAAGAATGTTACAAGTTATGGACCTCCTAACATGAAAATGTTATTCTCAAAAGAGTTTAAGATTTTATCCTCCTAATGGATATTACTGCCAATCAGTTACAGATTCCAGGGAAAATACTTTCATCTTGCCCAATTGGTCAAGTTGCAAGTAACTGAATAACGTTGATATCCAATATACCCGAACTAACAAATGTTACCCTTACACAGTAGTATCATATACTGTCTCAACAACATGTATCCCAGTATCAATTAAATATCTACTGTACTGTACAGTATGTACAGCAGTATAATAAATTCTGATCCCTTTGACTCCTGTCTCACATATGATTTTTACTAATATTATATATAGAGAGAGAGAAATGGATATATACATCATGTGAATAAGTATACAGTATATAAGCACACATCATATGCCACTGAACAGCTCATCTTTCTGTTTAACAAGAACAGGTTAAACAAAATCAGGGCAATTTAGTGAAATTTGGATCTGGCAAGTTGGTTTGAAATGTTAATGTAGAACCCTGGATTCCACCTCAAGCAGTCCATTCCTCTTTACACAACTATTATGTTGACAGCTGCATGCATACATGGCTGCACAATGTTACATTAATTGTGATGTACTGTACAGTGGTGGTATACAACAAATGCCTCGGAAACTACTGAGAACCATTATCAAACCTCATGGGTTTACCCCATAGATTGGAGAACTGTCAGTGGATGCTTTTGTTACCTACAGTATGTGTATTGACAGAATGGGTGAGTGCAGAATGGGATTACAGCACATTATACAGTATTTTACTGTACACAAGAGATGTAATTTTGTCATTATGGAGTAGTTACGGTACATTCAAAATGCCAGTTTCACAATTCCTATTTTATTTAGCTCCAAATTTTACTCTCAATTGAAGTTTACCTAATGTGATGGATGCCCATCCCCAGTCCGAGTCCATCCATCTCTTCGTCTGTCCATCTATCTGTCTGTTTGTCAAGTTTGTCCACAATTTTCAGTGATCCTGTGCATACCAACTTTGGGCCATTTTGGGGCATGGGTATAAAGGAAGGTCAAAGGCCATCTATAGGTAGGGATCCTTAAGAGGTCATTACCTGGTAACATTTGAAAGCCTCCTCCCACAGAGTATAGATTGTACTGTATTTTTTTAAAGTTGGTCATAATAATCCTAAGTTGGTATTGCTACCTTAGGAATTTTTAGGTAAAAGGTCATCCAGGGAGTCATTCGAAATCATTATTTGAAACACTTTAAATTACTCATTGTTTATAACTGAATAATGATGCATGGGTAGTGTTTCCTTCTGGCTCATGGATTTCAGGTCAAAAATCATCAAGTCGGTCTCTTCATAAAACATACAAATTCTTTTACAGATTATCTTGTAATCAGGAATTTTAGGTCAAAGTCTAACTGGCAGAAATGAATGATTTATCAGTATACATTCCATTAACATGTTTGGTATGAGCTACTGCACCATTGTTGCCCTTGTTAAATTTTATATCGAACAAATTGAATGATCCTTTATTATGTACATCAGGGGTTTTGAACCCAGGGTACGCATTCCCCTGTGGGTATACAGGATCTTTTCATGGGGTACACGAACATTCTTTTGAATCAATCATTTGGTCGATTCTATGCAGTTGCAGCCTGGACTATTCTAAGATAGGAGGCCATTGTACATTGTTTAGGTGCACCCTGGACAAATTGCTTGGTATAATATACATGTGCATGCCCCAGTGGTGCAGCAAGCTTTAAGTCATGGTGGAACTAGCGGACATGGCTTTTTTTTAGGGAGGGACAATTGCTTAACATTTGGTACATGTCATTTATTTCTGTACGATGCATCAACATGATTGCTGTATCAGTCAACATCGATGTCCATGCATACCTGCATGTGAATGAATGGACATATAGCACTACTGTACATGTACAGCTTGTACAGGTACATGTACCTGGTGCATGTACCTGGTGCATGTACCTGGTGCATGTACCTGGTGCATGTACCTGGTGCATGTACCTGGTGCATGTACCTGGTGCATGTACCTGGT
>JAODFY010097959.1:0-11677 GCA_027580055.1 Paracaudina chilensis | reverse complement strand
TTACGAGTCACTGAATTAATGACTTGAGTAAAAAAAAACAGCAAATTTAGTGACTCATAATTTAGTGACTCATAGTTGAGTCATGACCCAAGTCAAAGTGTTATATTAATAGGGCACTTTTTTTAAGTCACTCACTCTACTTTTTAAATTTAGTAACTCATGTAAAAAAAACAAAAAACACTTAAGACATTAATTAATGACCTTAAAAGAATACAGAGAGTCGTTTGCCTTTGAACTCTGGCAGTAGGAAGAATGTCGCAATCAAATTAGGCAATTAAATAAGCTGACCAGTGGTCAGCTTATTTTCGGGGATAACAGTTATTTGCAACCTCCCCATATATACAGTACATGTTTTGACGCCTACTGATAATAGCATTAATTAGCATGTTCATTGCATGTTTTCTCCGTATACTCTCAGTTCTAACCTTCAACCCTGAATGCTTATATATCTCTTTACAGGAATTGGTGTAGTGTCTTCAGCGAATAATGTTCTTTAGTAGTATAGAAAAACAATTTGGTTGGAAAGACTCCCAAAATGGTTGAAACAGGTTTCTTGCTGTTCAGAGGAAAATAAACGACAAATTTGCATCATTGTATTAAGCACATGATATGATAGTTTTTACTATAGCTAGCATAGCAAGCATAAATGTAAGTTGGAAAAATGTCAAAACCAAATTTCACTGCCTTATTTAAAAGTTTACTCTCAGAGTTTGTGTAGCAATATATGACTTTTTTTCTCTCAGTGTGATGCTGAAACAATTGCTCTAAAAGGGTGCTTGGAAACACCCCACCAGATGAAAGACACCGGTAGGGTGTCCCATGCAGCTAGATGCTACACTGACCCCAGGGAATCCTCAGTCAGAGAATGTAAATAAATCATGCCATTAATTTGCTATCAAGAGTGTAAAAGCACACAGTCCCCAGATCTTGATGACACACGTGAACGAAAATAGTTCTGGGCAGTGGTTAATCGGTTAACAAGGTGGCAGTGCCAGATGCTCTGTTATATAGCAATTATATGTGAAAAACCCCTAGGGTATCCAGTTTGCTAACAGAATTTTAAACAATTTTGATGGGAGCGTCGCTCCATGCTCGTTCAGTCCATTCACTGGCAAACCTCTCGACCAATCATAACACTCCTTCGTAAGAACTAATAAGCTTATAATTAGAAACATATTTTTGGGGATTTGTTTGGTGGCAAATGATGATATGCATAGACCAGAATGATGATATGCTTATGCATAAGACCAGTAATTTTCACTAAACGTTACATTTAGCATTTATTTAACAATGCCAGTGGCAGTGCCAGACTAGAAGATCGTTGGGGCAAGTGGGGGGAGGGGGCATTGAATTTTTTTTTGGGGGGGGCAAACAGAAATATGGTACTCCAATAAATATACATTAACAATCGCTACAACCCCCCCCCCCCCCAAGATTGACATCATTTGTATTGACAAGATTGACAGAATAAAAATAGAATGATATTGGTTACTTTAACTCTTACAGAGTAGGCTTTTTATTTGGCATGGTTTAAGCATATATATTCAATGAGCATCAGTCGCTGATGTCATTTTTGTCTCGGGGAGATTTGAAATATCGGACGCAGACCTATTGTGTGGTGCTTTCATAATGAAGCCTGTTGCTGTGTGCAATGGATTGTGGGTAATCAAGAAATGAACAAACAAGGCCTATAAAGATTTATCAATCACACACTAAAAAATGACCATATATGGCAGGATATATATACATGCCACATTCAGAAAACCAAATGGTTTTACCCTCCCTCATGATTCTAATTTTAAGCAAACTCTAGGTTGAATCCACAATTTAAAAAAAAAAAAATCAAGATGCGTGCTTTATGTATGGACGTTCGCTGTTGGATTCACTCAATCACGACAAATATTAGAACTGGATTATAGGCTACTTCATTTCTACTCTTCTGTCACCTAATCCACAGACAATTACTCGATCTCTTTACTTGTCTCGGGAAGTAATATCCTACTTGGTTAGGTTAGTAGCGAGACTTGTTGTCCATTTGTTGTCTTGAGTAGTAATGTCCTACATGATATGTTAGGGTAGGTTAGCGAGACTACTAGATTTGTTGTAGATTTTTTTTCTTGAGAAGTAATATCCTACATGCTAAGTTCGGTAGGTTAGCGAGACTACTAGATTTGTTGTAGATTTGTTGTCTCGAGAAGTAATATCCTGCATGCTAAGGTTAGGATAGTGAAACTGCTAGATTTCTTGTAGATTTGTTGTCTCGAGAAGAAATATCCTACATGATAAGTTAGGTTAAAAGTTAGCGAGCGAGACTACTAGATTTGTTGTCATGAGAAGTAATATCCTACATGCTAAGTTAGGTTAAAAGTTAGCGAGACTACTAGATTTGTTGTCTTGAGAAGTAACATCCTGCATTATGTACCATTTGGGAATTGGGTGCTTCTGTATATAACCGAACATGAAGCAAATTCTTGCAGATCTTTTAGATTATTTCTGTTTTTAATTATGTGCACCCACCTGACACCTTTATATTTTTCTCTGTTCCTTTCTTCCAACAGACCAACCAATGATCTGATGAATATTCATGAGTGAACTTTTTGGTTTTGCTTCTTGGCGGAAAAAAAAAAAAAAACTGACCAATTGTCTTCATAACTTTGTCAATCCTGTGCCATTTTTGTTACTCGTTTGTCCTTAACCTCGCCCTCCTTCACTGTCGTCACATATATATACTTCATTGCGTTGTCTAGCACCTGCTTTGCGATATTTACAGATTTGCATGTACAATCCTGTTTGCATATAACCAGTTTCCCCCTTTCCTATGTTACTTTTTTTCCTTTTCATAGTTTATAATAGTTTCTCCCCGATTCCATCTTTCCACCCCCCCAAAAAAGGGGGGGCGAGGGGCTGTGAAAATGGTTGGCGTTTGCAAAAATTTCTACCAGCATGAGTTTGCTGTGTCACAGATGGAACCATTTATTGTACTTTTGAAAATCTACATTAGAGTTTTAACCCCATATCAAGGTCACAGACTATCAGAAAATGTTCGGAACCATTGAGTTTTACCGTCAGAGTAATATATGTGAACCCAAATGTGTTGACCGAGAGTCCCGGGACCCTGTGGGCATGGAGGCTTCGTGAAAACTCTTCATATAATATACAGAATCACCATCTAACTTTGTTAGTGGCAATTAGCAATTATTCTGGCAGTCGGTGACTCAGTGTTGTAGCCACAGTAGGTGGCACCCGATGGCAGTAACCAGTCACTCCTTTGCCCCACGGCACTCTTGGCTTAATAGCGCTTCCTCTGCCTGCCACTCATATTCATAACAGAGACACAAATGCTCCAGTTGTAGCTCCAAAGTTAGGCCGGATAAATATGCTCTAGGCTATAGACATGTTGGCAATATCTAAACTCTCATGCTATTATTGTGACTCAGGACTTCAGGCCTTCATATTCTGTAGTTCTGCCTATGGTGATGTCATGCTTTGGTGTTGTGCAACTTGCACCTCGACAGGAATCAGTGTGGCATAAAGTTTAACACCTAACATAGGAAAGCTACATATTCATGACAAAACTTCCCTCTTTTAACTTCTGCAGTACCAAATTTGTTTTTCCTTGATAACCACAGGAACAGAGATAGGAAATTTACTCAGGGCCTTCATATAATCATATTGTGCAATTCTGCAGCCATGTTGATTTCATGCTTTGGTGTTGTGAAACTACACAGGGAAGGCTGCATATTCACTTCCCAATTTAATACCTTAGCAGCACCAGATTAATTTCTGTTGTAACCAAAAGAAATGGAATTTTGGTGTTAGCTTCAAACTGACGACTGACGATTCTTGAATGGTTTTCGGTGTGTCGTGCAGTGTTGTAGCTAGAGAAAACTTAATGGCGGCTAAAATGAAACCCAAGTGCCAGCTAAAATGAAACCCAAGTGCCGGCTAATTACATGGCTGGACGATGGCGAGCATCCTGGAGGTGAGCAGTCCCACACCAGAACCCCTCGGTGGGGTCCGTGGGCAGCACCCTGACAGGAGCCGAAGCTCCTTGGAGGGCTCTCTCTCCTGCCCATAATGTTGCACTTGACAAAGTCTTCTGAAAAACAAAAACATGTTAATCAGGATTCAGGTGATTTTTGAGAATTTTACTGACTTTTGTACTGGTTTGTAGGATGCTTGGGTGCTGGTCGGAAGGGTGCTTATATACTCTCGAGTTTCCCTGTTAGCAAGCGTTAATGGCGGGTTATGGATGACTGCCGCCGACCGGCGTAGCTACAACACTGGTGCGACCGGCGTAGCTACAACACTGGTGCTATGTAAATTGACACTTGCTCTATAACGACATAATCACATATTCATGAGATAATCACATAATTATTCATGAGATAATCACATATTCATGAGATAATCACATATTCATGAGATAATCACATTATCATGAGATAATCACATATTCATGAGATAATGACACTTGCTTTGTTGCTGCCAGGAATACAGTTAGTCTGTCAGTCTTGACCAAACCATTTTATTCATTTTCATTATCGTCATCAATCAGGTCAAATGAGATACTCAGGAGTGCTTTGTTGTTTGAAGGTATATAATCTGAAAAGACTGATCTTTCATTGGAAAAAAAAACATGGCATTTGTGCTAATCAAAGAAAAATATTACTCAAAAGAATGTTCTTTAATATCATCATACGATGATAATATCATCATACGATTTTGTCATCATAATGCATATGTATAGTTTGACAATGTATGAGGGATTAATAATTTTCAACAAAAGGTACTGATATTCTTCAAAAATGTATATATATACCACCTCAAGATACAGGTGATATTTACACTGTAGGCCTAGTTGGGCGGAAAAGTTTTGGGACAAAATGCAACACTCGTACAGTTATGGCCCACCGTATTTCTTCGCAAATAGGGTGATTGATGATGTGAAAGAACTGGGGAGGCTTTTAATCATAACTAACAAGGAAAACGAAAGGTAAAAATCTCCCTTTTGGGTGAAAGAATGTTAATTCTCAGGGCTCAAACCCTGGATAATTCTCTAAAGAAACCACACCATGTTACTGTGCAAACATGTGCTGATCAAAGAGAATATTGATTAGCATTTTATGGCCGTTGGTCATTTAAGCAACAACAGCATATATGACATGTGCTTACAGAGAAGCATTGATTATAAATTATTGGCCATAATTCATTATAAAACATACAACACCATGGCAATTTGTAGTGAAATGGATTCATAGCAGAAGCAGTAGTTGTGCTAGTGAATGCAGAATTTGATAAGCTACTTATTATCGTCTATTGAAGGAATATCACCATACAGTATTTAGTATGCGATATTAGATAGCGATATTATTTTTCACTCAGCAAAATTTTAGGGAACGCTGTGTTCCTCTCCCATCTGCAACTCCAAGTTGTTGAGGGTAAAGCCGGAGGGGGGGAGTAGGAAAAGTTGGAGGGGACATGTTCCCCCAAAATGTATTTGTTCATGTGACTATGTGCCCCCCCCCCCCAACTGAGATGTGTGATATAAAAATATTGTTCCTCCTTCTTAGAAATGTCTAATGATGCCATTGCCAACCCCCCTCCCCCCTGCCCCACATTTGTTGGAAAGTGAATGTTTCCAGTGAATGACCGTCACTAAGTTACTTCTTTTAATGTGTCATGTATCATGCGTCCTCATTATCTGTTTTCTTACACCTTGTCCATCACCGCAGTCGGTGAATAAAATAAGTTGCTCTGTACACCAATGGTGTTCCTGTTTAATAATACATTTTTAACAACCCACTGTTGCAATTTTTACACCGACTATGTACCCATGCCCAGCACAAAAAAGAAAAAAAAAATTCTTTAATAAATCAGTTAATATTGGATCCTAAAAATAGGGTCTCCACCCCCAGTACTCACTCTTTGATATCTTGGATGTGGATTTAATGAAATGTTTTATTAACACAAGTTTGCAGTGAGATTAATTTTTGGTCACTAAAATGGGGCTTTCAGGGTTTTGAATTAACTTAACAGTATATACATAAAGGTTGTAACTGGGTTTTCTATTAACTTGGTCTTCTACGAACTTAAAAAATTCAATACTTCCCATATATAGTAGTAACCTTTTGTAAATATAATATTCGTATTTCTTACACTTTTTTTATTATACTTAAATGTGGCACATTTGTATACTGTAATACACGTATCATGTATTTGAGCACTTTTTGTGGCTATGAAAATTTGGTTAATATATTTTGAACGCTTTGCGATTTTGGGGGATGACTTTTAATGTACAATGCTACTAGCTGAATTTGCTATATCTGGTATTTACCTAAATTGTTGATATTATTGGTGAAAACTAACTAATTTAATAAACAAATTTAAATAAACTAATTTTCTTTTTGTATCAACCCCCCAAAAATCAAGGGTTTTGTTATAAAAAAGAGTTCTGGACTCATTTTTTGGGGGGGAGGGGGGATGGGACCCTTTACCTTCAAATAGTAGTAATGGATGTTTAAAGGAATATATTTCTGTGACAAATGAATCTAAACTAATAAAAATGGGGGACAAAATTAACACTGGGTGGTGAAAGTCATGTTACAATGTCGTGTCTGGTTGTTGAGATAACAACTTCCCCCAATTTCATTAAAGGTGGGGAGTGCATAGGAAATTCATGTGAGTTTCGCAAAATCCACAGATTCGCCAGTTATGTACATAAAAGTAAAATTGTCAATGTTGCCAAATGCTTAACTAAAATAAACATTTAAAGTGAGTTAAAAAATAGGGATATACCGATAATCTGATCTATCGGCTATCGGATGGGGCCGATGTTTTATGTTATCGGCAAAACATCAGAACCTCAAATGTGGCAATTGTATTCACCAATATTTGGCCATGTTGAAATAAGAAATTTGTAAGTACTGTTCAAATAATGCTTGTTCAGTATGAGAGATTGTTGCGAATCTGTTAAAACATAGATCTGCCTTTAATCAAGAGTTTCAAAAAAAGTGTAGGTATGACATTGTAAGAATTATTAAATTGAAGATTCCAAAATGCAGCCAATATTACAACAAGTGTTGATACGCTATGATAATGTGTGTGTATAATGGATAACTTGTACATGATTTAGTATTGGCGCAAGGTACGTGGGATGGGATCGTACTGATCGGCTGATGTTAACAAAAAAAAAATCATTGGCCATCGGATCGGTACGCCAAGGTCATATCTGTCAGCCGCTATGAAAAAAATCACCACTTGAGTGTAGTTTTTCCTCCTCTATTTTGTGTTACTCCTGTTTCATTTGTCACTGAACTGTATTCCTTCAATACACAGTGTTACCCTTTATATTAAACATTGCTTCTTTAATATTTGTGGACCGTTTGTGTTTTATTTTTGTGTGTGTGTGTGTTTTTAGTGTGTCCAATGTAAAAAAGGTAAAAGTTAATCTCTCATGCTGTGCCTTCTGTTCCTGAGCTTTGCATGAAGTAATTTTGATTTTGATTTTACTATTTATACCCTAATTAAGCTAAGAGTAAGTCACTGAAGCTGCATTACGAGCTAACCTCCGCCAGACCTTTTGTTTCCAGTTACGAATATGGTGCTACTGTTTCTATTGTAATATTAACCTCATTCTACAACCCCCTTCACCCTGCAAAAAAACAGGTTTAACTTTGTGCCAACGCAACTATTAGCACATTAGCACATTAAATTAGCACATTAAATTAAAAGTAAAATCATCTTTACATATAGAATCAGAATTGTGTTTTCATTTGTAGTTTTTGGGAAGGAAAAAACTATAAAATCTCTTGGGAAATGGGAATTAGCTAAACATTGGTTGCTGTCCTATCCAAATATTACAATTTTTCAATTATTGTATTTTCAATTATTACATATTTGTTTGTTCTAAGTCTCATTTGAAAAAAAGTTCATATTAAAATTGTACAGATTGATTGCAATCAGTAGAGTAAAAGTAAACTTATGTATTTGTTACAGTAGATGAATAGATAGCCTAACGTATTAAGCATATGGGAAAACTTAGACCTAGACATTACATTACATTACAAAACACCTGATAAAACAACACAAATCCTGATGAACACTATTGAATTTTGGACCACTGCATAAAAGGTACAACATTTTGATTTAAATTGAGTCACTGTTGCGATCAAATATTTGATGAATTATTTGATCAAATAATTGTCATCATACCTTACGGTTTATTGATTTTTAACAATTTTCACAACATATTCTTATGAGATAATATAGACCAAACAAAACCAGTTTTAGATGGTGAGATGGGTATAATATTTGATTGTATTTAAATTTATATGTCATTATTCATGATAGCCATTGTAAGGATGTGTGCAAAATGCCTGGTCTTCTCATTTCATCATAGTATATATATCTTCCATAATATTTATAAAAAAATAAAAATTAAGAACTAATCAACTCTTCTTTGTCATCATGAAATACATAAATTATTAACATTAAATTTCAACAATGCTTAATCAATGATATATTTACAAGTATACAATCCTTATTGATCAAAAATATTTACTTCCCATTTCTACTAAGTCCATTCACAAACATGGTATATATATTTCATTCCACAAAGTATAAGTTGTACTTTATAAGAACGGAACTGTCTGTTATTATTATTATTATTAATATTATTATTAATAATGAGCTTTATCTGCTACTTAGCTTATAGACAAAATTCTGCAGTTTTTGACATGTTTTTAGCCTGTGCAGCTTTTTCAATGCAGTATGTTTATGTTTCTTGTAAAGTCCTGAAAAACTAAACAAAAAGTGCAATTTGCATTGGATACATTATGAAGTTTTCAACATCAACAATAATTATACATATTAAACTGGAAATTGTAAGATTTTCCAGCAAAAAACTATGAATTCAATTTTGAGAGTTTGTTGTGAAAATTATTGAAGGCTGTTAAACCACACCAAAATGAATTAAACAACTTGAATTTGTGATCAGTTGAAGCCCCTGTACCTAACAGCAAATGACCAGTCCACCAGATTTTTAGCCTACTCTGGGTGAGTTTTTAACCTTTATGAACTGGTGATTTCACAGTTCAAAATGGTCTTTCGCAGTTCAAACTGGAGATTCACAGTTTAAACTGGAGATTCGCAGTTTAAACTGGAGATTCACAGTTTAAACTGGAGATTCACAGTTCAAACTGGAGAATTTTGGTATATAGTAGAATGTAAGCCATGAAGTAGTAACATCAACAAAGTAATAAATGTAAGTAGATATACACAAGATTCATGATCAGTTCACCAGTTACTCTAAAATCCATTCAAAGATGGCATCTACTGCAGATGGTCTATTTTGTGTTGGTGTTGGTTCTATTGAGTGAGGTAAAACATAGTCCACTGTAGTTTAGTTTGTTGAAGGGTTCATATAAAGGGATGATTAATGTGTGTTGTTAATGTAAATAGTTTTGTATTCAGTACTCTGTATTCTACTTAAATTCAATTGTAAAAAAAAACCTTTTAATCCTGATGATCATCAATGAGAATATAACCTTTGTAGAGAGATTATCTTTTCTGCTTGTTTTTTTGTTTTTCTTCATAAAGTCATTGTATAATGTGTTTATCCTGTATACTCACACTTAATTGACTGTTATGATTGTCAACATGAGTAGAGTGTAATAAGTTGTTTTACATAATAAACTATGGACTGATTGATGATTGGAGCATTACTTACTCTAAAGCCGCATTTATGCGACCCGACAAAATTGGGTGCGATTTCGTATCGCGTTATTCTATCGCTGAGATCTTTTTTTTCAGCAAACTTTTAATGCAATCGACAAGACCACGACAGTGGTTCAATAGGAGCATTTACATGTGATGACTTGTCGCATGTTGGTTTATTATGTAGGACTCATGCACAACAAATCTGTCATGCACGACTGTTACACGCGAATGTCACTTGTGTGACAGTACTACATAATAAACAAACACGCTGTCACCCATGACAAGATGGTAAAATCACATTGTATAAATGTGGCTTGAGAGAAAAACTCCATGAATATTTTGTGGATCAAACTCTGATTCTGTAGTAAAATATCAATAACATCAGGCAACGAAAATCTGCTGCCATTGTAACTTTGACAATTAAAGGATTTCTCCCAAACAGGTAACACTCCTCATATGAACGAGGACAGCTGCCCCTCCGTATTCCTGAAAGTTCAGACATTGAACCATTGATATCTTTAGAATGGAACAAATTATCTGGATGCTGATTTCAGATTCTTATAGACATTTTTGTCCTCTTTCATATAAAGCGAAGGTTATCTGGTGGGCTTATTTCTCCTTTAATTGCATTTCAACTGATGTAGTATTATTAGAAGCTACTACATGCTATAATCATGTGATAGTGGATAATGCAAAACTCTGGGCATGGTTTATTGTGCTTAATTTATATTCAAGGACTACAGACTTATAAATAGCTTGTTGCCATGGAAATACTACATCACGATGATATTATTATAATTACCAAGGCGTTTCATCTGATGTAGTATTATTAAAAGCTACTACATGCTCTAATCATGTGATAGTGGAATGATGCAAAACTCTGTGCATGGTTTATTGTGCTTAATTTATATTCAAGGACTACAGACTTATAAAAAGCTTGTTGCCATGGAAATATTACATCACAATGATATTGTTACAATTACCAAGGCCACTGTGAAGCATTTTTGTTTAATTTAAGAAAAAAAAAATTGGGTTAGTAGTTTTTAGTACTTTATACTTTAAAGCTGGGAAAGATTGTAGCCATGCAATTCTAATTCTTTAGTCATCATTTATTAATTAATTGCATCATATGTTGTCCTTTGTCCTGTTGCTCTTTAATAATTTTTTTAAAATTTATTAATGGGGGATAATTTGTATCAAATAAAGCTTTGTTTTTCTTTGTAATCATGAATTTTGGAATGAACATATACTATTTTCTTTGTGTTTTCTTTGTGTTAAATCCTTTATTTTTTTGATTATTTAGGGAGTTGGGTCCATATATGTGCCACTTAAAGAACTTGGTACACAGGTACGTTCCCCGGTATGAAAAGCATGCTCGAAGTACCGGGTTGTTGCATGGGTACAATATGCTCAGTGGTCTATAATGACATTTTTTAGGGGTATGGGGAACCATATAATTTGTCTTGTTGGGAAAATTATTTATAAACATATATTAATCCTCAGATTTTTTTTTTTCCATTATTGATGGAGAAAAATGAGTATGAATTTGCTGCTGAATATGAGAACTCATTAATACATGATTTTAAAATTTGTTTTTGTTCCATTTAGCTTTGGTCAGGCCAGGGCGATTGCAGGAGCTAATTGTAGCCTACTGATTTTTAATTATTTACACTGAGTGTAGTACATTCTATATCTATGTAGATAATGTTTTAAGAAATAAAATCAATAATTAAATTATAACAAAAAAACAACTTCTGGATGCAATGTGATGTCACAAATGTTGCCAAAAATTCTGAATGGAAATTAAAAATGTAAACTAATTTCAAACATTCACATATCAACAACTAGAATTGCAATATGTCTGGCCTAGGGTAGTTACTGCAGGGTAATTAATGTTCATATAACATTCAAAGTGTGAAATGCTTCCTAAGACCCTTACTATATATATACCATCTAG
>JAODFY010097737.1:0-11681 GCA_027580055.1 Paracaudina chilensis | reverse complement strand
GGGTATTGTGGGAAAAGTTATCTAAACTAATAATCTGTATAGAATAACTGGTATGCCCTGCTTTTTTACAGATTCCGATACCGATTATGCAATAATCTGCCCGATTCCGATACCGATAACTGTTTGAACACTAATTATGTTAGGCAATATATATCTATGATAAAACTAGGCCTATATATTTATTATGTTAGGCAATATATATCACTCTCTGATTAACTCCCTGATTCCTCCTCTTTCTTTGTCAAAGTTTCATCTGAAAATTTGAAAGTAATGACTGATTTTTCACTAAGGGATTCTGTTTTATTTCATATATAAACAGTCTCTTAATCTCTCTTTCCTCTTTCACATCATAGGCAATGCAACAACTCAGAGAAATCATAACAGTAGCCGGTTTGGAAAATATATAAAACTTCAGTTTGATAGGTGATTATTATTTCCTTTTTGTTGAATTTTATTGAACCTATACCTATACTATATTTGCTCTTACAGGCAGTGCATATAGACAAATGTGGGCATTCTTGAAGATGCATAAATAAATAATAATAATGTGCTAGTATAAAACGAGTAAGGTTCAGGGATATAGCCAGCCTATATTTGTGGGACAACCACATCATACAATGATGCAAAAACATATATGAAGAGAAATGGCCATTCCTATATTCAAGCGTAATTGCTAGATATCACAAACAGGGTTGTAGCCACAGTAACGTCCTGCAGCACCCGATGTTGCCGCCCTGGCGCTCGGGGCTAATAGCGCTTCTTCCGCACAACACCAATATTTGGGTCCACGTTGAGATTGATCACATGTTACAATGTTATCAACGATCATAATTTCAAAGCCATATGGGAGTCACATATAGTGCCATAGACGATTCTGAGAATACTGTAGGCTACGGGCACTAATTTTGCTCTAGCTACAGCTCTGATCACAAGCATGGAACCAATCAGCATAATTTTTTTTTTTTTAAAACGGGAGGGGTGTTCAGTCGGGGAGCGGACACTCTCCCCTATGTCAACTAATCTGAATGTTGCATGAAAGGAAAGCTGAACTAGGTAAGTCATTGGTCAGATGAATTGAATTTCTTAAATCATTGGTCAGATGGATTCTTTGATTGCTACAGTATATTTGAGTGGCCAACTAGCGATCCAAGTTTCGGGGTACATGCCACAGATCTTGAAATTTTAATGTAAACTTGCTCCCAAGTTTGTGTCTGATTGGCAAAAATGAACCCCTTTGCGTTTTTAACTTAGTCGCTAATTTCTTTCATGACAGGTAAATTAAAGGTTAACTTTTTAGTCTGATCATGATTTTACAGTGGTATGTGCCATGTGGTCATATGAATGTGATGTACAATCCATCCTATAAGACAATCCATCCTATAAGATAATCCATGCTATGAGACAATCCATCCTATAAGACAATCTGTCCTATGAGACAATCCATCCTATAAGACAATACATCCTATGAGATAATCCATCCTATAAGATAATACATCTTATGAGACAATATATCCTATAAGACAATTCATCCTATGAGACAATCCATCCTATAAGACAATCCATGCATCCTATAAGATAATCCATCCTATTAGACAATCCGTCCTATGAGACAATCCATCCTATGAGACACTACATCCTATGAGACAATACATCCTATAAGACAATTCATCCTATAAGACAATACATCCTATGAGACAATCCATCCTATAAGACAATCCATCCTATGAGACAATACATCCTATGAGACAATCCATCCTATAAGACAGTCCATGCTTCCTATAAGACAATCCATGCATCCTATAAGACAATACATCCTATGAGACAATCCATCCTATAAGACAATCCATCCTATAAAACCTTGAAAGAATTTTTATGTTTTGTTTCAGGTCGGGTTATATCATCGGAGCTTCAATCCAAACTTACCTCCTCGAAAAGACAAGAGTTGTACATCAAGGCCAGAAGGAGAGAAATTTCCATGTCTTTTATCAAGTTAGTTATTTCATCTGGTAATTAAATATACAAGATAAGCCCTATACAGACAAGATTAAGGTTTATTATTACACATTTGGACAGTTTTGGGAATTTTGTTTTTTCTTCAAATTCTGCTCTAAAATACACTGTATAAAGCCCCTTTGATAAAAGAAAGCCAGCCATGTGGTCAAATGAGTATCCTGTTCCTTCCAGATGTTGAAAGCAGCCACTCCCGAGGAGAGAACATCCTGGGGTCTGCCTCCCCAGGGTGGGGATCAACAGTTCAGTTTCTTGCCGGATTCCAGCCATGGAGGGGAGGGGTCTTCCTTCTCTGAGACAATCGATGCCATGCAAAGTGTAGGGATCACTGTCAAACAGCGAGATAAAGTTTTCAAGGTGAGTTCTTTCGGGTAAATATGCATCATTTAAAATGTTCATCCACCAATCACCATTGGATGCTATGCAGTGCAGGGATCACTGTCAAACAATGAAATGATGTCTTCAAGGTGTGGGTTCTATACAAATTCTGGTTGATATGCACCTTTTTTAAATGTTCAATCAAATAAACATCGCCATTCCACAACAATTCCCATGATATTTAATCAGGATTAGGTAAATCACTCAGAAGAAAAACAACACTTCTACACTTGCAGCCTAATTTTTTCGCTAATAGGGTGATATACGATGTGAAAGATCCAGGGAGTCTTTTAATCATAACAAACAAGGGAACAATATCAAAGTCTTAATTTTGGTGTAAACAAGAGAAATTCTCAGGGCTCAAGCCCTGATTATTGCTATAAGAAAATAAAGGGCAACAAACCTATTATTGGGGTTGTTTCTAGACAAAATTTGGCCATCCTGACAGGGTTGTTTGACTTAAATCATGTTGATTAAAATAAGTGATTTAAATCGTGATTTAAATCAAATCATTTTTTTCTAAAAATCACTGATTTAAATCACTTTGTGGTCAACTTAATCTACTGTAAAAACATTTTAACACATGTACCTTTGTATAGCTTTGGGTTACCATATATATATTTTTTTCGCTGAAATTCAATAAACTGACGGAGAATGAATGAGTTTCCTGTATTTGTCAAATTAAACCAGTGACCTTGTCAGTTAACATCATAAGGGCTTAAAATACCAATTAAATCTCAAACCAGGGTATGTAGTAATATATATATATATATATATATATGTATATATATAATAACAAGAAAAAAAACTCCACGTATATTCCATTAGTAGTATGTTGTTTTCACGCATTGATCCAAATAAAGGAAACTAAGAGACCTCCTCAGTACAAAAATGATTGTTTGAAAGAAAACATAACAAAAACAAACCAAATGAAACTTAGCGTGTACACCAAACACGCATTATGATGTCATAAATGGAATTTAGCGTGCGCTTTTGGGCTTTCGGACTGCGGCATTTATGTGCGTCGTTGCTATGGTTGGGTGTTTTAAATTAGGTTAACCTGTAAAAACAAAACAACAACCCGGCATCCTCAGAACTTCCAGATGCAACTAATTTGACAGTTTTGGGGTTGTCCGTTAGCAAATCTGGTAGTCCCAGACGGCACTTAATTTCTGACATCATAATTCATCTTGATCCATCTATGATCAGTTTGTGCCATTGTCTTTTCTCTACCAGATCCTCTCTGCCATTCTGCATCTGGGAAACATCTCCTTCACTCAGGAGGAGGATGACGATGCCTGTGATATGGAAGAATCTATCCCAGGTAAGGATGCATAATTTATTGTTTCCAAGACAAACTACCAATGAGTACTTCAAGGTGCTGTCAGACTTTATTTTGGACCAAAAAATGCCAGAAAGCAAGTTCTGAAAAAAACTTCTGAAATGGCTACCTGGAATTAAATAAACCTTTGTATATCTCATTTACTTTTATCAAAATGCCATGGATGTACAATTTAATTGAAAATTAACAATTTATGTATAAAATATGTTGCAATATGAAAACATGTAAACAACTAAACATGGCAAACTTTGGCTTGATTGATGAAAAAACATCACACTTAGTGATCCTGAAAACTGGATCCTTCAATTGTTTTCATTTAAACATCATGCTTGTTGTATACATAGTGTAGTGCATATATATATATATACAAGCGATTAATCACTAAATGATCACTGGTGAAATAAACGTTTAGTAAAAAGCTACTTTGGTTAATCCTTTTTCTTCCCGATTTTGCTGAGCAAAACCTGCCAGAGAAAAACACTTCCCCCTGCAGCCCCCTCACCCCCTGGCTCATACGCCTATTTTTGTAAAGAATAATTATGCATTGTGAGCGATGATCATGATATGGTCCAAAAATAACTTTTTTTTAATCAATTTAAGTTGCTATGCACTCCCTCAGTCAGATTTTGTAATATGAGAACTTGATGCATGAACTGTCAAATTTGTGAGTTTCATTTAGACCAGCAAAATCTGATAAAGACATTTTTATAAGTCGTTTTTTAAAAAACAAAGTTAGAATATCTTGAGAAAAAAAAATGGGTTTGTTGATAAAATCCAATCCAAAATAATTTTGGATTGATTTTACAGTTCAGGAGTCACTGCAGATGAGCTGTTCCCTGCTGGGCCTAGATGCAGAGGCCTTCTCCAAGTACATGCTCCTGAGAAGGATTGCCGCTAGCCACGGAAGCAGAAAGAGCGTCTTCATGAAGCCTTGCGGGAAGGCGGAGGCTGGCAACAGAAGGGACTGTGTGGCTAAACTATTGTACTCGAGGTAAATGTACAGGGGTAGGCTGAGGTATTTACCTTATACAATACCCCCGGTTGCCAGCATGAGGTGACAATCCCCTCTAAAAAACATGTACAATTCTGGACGCACGCTGGATACCCTAGGGTATTTCATTTAATTGCTAAACAGAGCATCAAGTACAGTGTTCACTGATATACCACTGGAACTATAACTGCATACAGTGGACACTATTAAAAGTGTCATCAAGTTTTGAGGATGGTGTTTACAACATTCTTGGCAAGCAAGTTGGCATGATTGATAGACATCACCTGGGTTAGATTATGTTCAATGTGGCATAGCTGCATGGGATGCCACACTTGTATCTTTGATCTAACGGGGTGTTTTTAGGCAGCTTTTTAGAGGAGCTGTCACAGCATGACTAAGGTAAATATGGAAAATACATAATTATTAGGTTAAAGGTACCATCAGAGTGTATTTTGGACTAAACTACACCAGAAAACCATGTCAAAGTTTTATAGCTGAAATTGTTATCCTGAAATTACATGCTTTGTATTATTCAATGATGCATATGACTGTGCATATAATCTATAGCCGAACAAACATGTTTTGCAAGCTTGAGGTTTTTGCTGAGTGAGTTGTATTATGTAAGCTAATCCTTTAGGTTAACACACAGTCCTTGTGTGTTGTGCTAAATTTATCCTTCAGTCATCCGTGGAAGCTTGTGTTTAAGCATGTATTTATTTGATTACATGCATGCATAAATACATGCTTCCATGCAAATTGTATGAAAATAGCATGTGTGTAGAGCCTTTTCGTACAAGAAACGTTCAATCTGCATGCTTGAATTTTGTATGAGGGTAATGTTTTAATGGTTTTTAGGTTTTTAATGGTTAAATTATTATTTGGTTTCTTGACAACAGATTATTTGATTGGTTGGTTACCTTCCTCAACAAGCACACCTCAACCAAGCATGGCTATGCTTTCATCGGACTGTTGGACATCTACGGATTCGAGAGCTTCTTACATAACAGCTTGGAACAGCTTTGCATAAATTATGCTAATGAGAAACTCCAACAGCATTTTGTTGTCCATTTCCTGAAGTCAGAACAGGTGATTTATTTTATAAGGTAGTATATCACCAATTCATAAACCCTCACATCATTTCCCAGCCAATTCTGATTGGCTAAAATGTCAGTTGAGGCCATTTTCGAATGCAGTACAGAGGACAGGCCAGCAAGCGAGCCAAGCTACCTCAAGGAGAATTAAACACTTACAGGTCATTTTACAAAAGAAGTAAAGGCCTACAGTGGCACTTGGTAATTTATTTGATACCGTTGGTTTTCTCAGACATGTTTAATGCAAAGTATTTTCCCTTCTGGTTTTGTGGCATGATTGTTCATCTATTGTTCATCTATTGTTCATCTATTTTGTTCATCTATTGTTCATCTATTGTTCATCTATCTTGAACTTATTTGTAATAGGAAGAATACCAAAAGGAAGGTCTCGAGTGGGAAACGTGGCTGTTCACAGACAACCAACCTTGCCTGGACGCTGTCGAAGGAAAATTCAGCATCTTCAGCCTTTTAAATGAGGTACTTGGCATATTGCTTTAATATTATCAACGAAACTTTCTTATTAATAAGAGTTAAGTAAAAAACTACACGCAATGGTGAAAATTCCATTTCAATGCCATATTTGGTGGTTAATTGAGATTAAAAAAAAAACAAATTAATTTAGCAGCTGGCAATATTTTTGATGTCACCAGTTCACGTTGTTATTCTTTTATCATTTGCATGCTTTTTATCATAACAATTTGAAAAAGTTTTTAATATTTTTAAAAATGTAGAGCAGTTGCTTGATATATTTCCATAAACAAAATCACTAATTAAATTATAGAAAAAACAAGTGGTGATATTTCAAGTCCATTTTTTTTTTTTTTAACTGCACAAAACATTTAAAATATGTATGGTGTTACAGCTAATGGAAATTAAAATTCATCATGTTAATTATCATTTATGTTCCGTAGAATTTCTGGACTATCATTGAACAAAACTCACTACACAGCACGTGCACTCTCAAATCCTAAAATAGGGGCAAATTGCAATTTCCATATACACTTGATCTTGACAAAATTTACTGAAACCAAATTTTTGCAGAGGATGGACAAATTCAGCAAAGTGGAATTTAATTGAAAAGAAGCTATAAAATAAATTCACCAAAACTGTATATGCAGAATTCTTGAAAGAAATATATTTTGACAATTGTTAAAAACAAACAGGCTTTACATGTTTCTCCATTCTCTTGACAAGGAGTGTAAGCTGAACCGCTCGTCCAACCCTAAGGCCCTCCAGGAACGAGTCCTCTCCATCATCTCCAGCCCGTTCATTATCAAGGCGTCGCGGAGGTCGAAACATTCCACAAGTTTTATTGTCAAACATTACGCCGACGAGGTGGAATACGACGTTAATGGATTAACAGAGAAAAACAAGGTACGTGTGTTCCTTTGAAGCTTGCTCTGTATTGAATTTGCAGGCATTTTAATACATGCTGCCACTAAAAATGTGTTCTTCAACTCACCCAATCAGGTCAAAGATATATGGAAGGAAATATGGCTATGGTCTGATTAAAAAAAAAAACATTATTGACATGCAAGGATGTGCCCAGGAATTTCTGAGTGCTGGGCTCCAGATCAGGATTCCCTGTTCATTTTATATAAAAAGCAGAGCCTCCTTATATTTTTTTATGTTATATAATTCATGATTTTTAAATTAGTTCTGGGTGGAAATTATTAGGGAAGATCATCATTTAAAATGACAGCGCTTCAACCATTTTCTTAGACCATCAGCAAATAATAATTTGCTATAAAGTGGACATTTAATATGTGACAATCAGCTACTGTAGTATCATAACATACTACTGTAATTTGTCTTTCTACGCTTAGCCTAGCTATGGCTTTTAACCACCATTTAACGCATATTGGTCGCAGCCTCACACATAACAGCAAATGAGGTGACCAGTCTATCAGATTTTTAGCATACCTGGGGTGAGAGTTCCTTGCCTTAAAAGATTATTTCTTACATAAATAAACCACATACAGGAAAACAAATCAAATAAATAACATAGATCAATGGATGTCTTGAACCAAACTTTCTTCAGATTTCCCTAAAGTGATGTGTTAGGCTACTGCATGGCTATAAAGTAGCCTAAGTGTTTTATTGAGGCCAATGAAGTTAGCTGACAATCATAGATATGATTAAGATACATAACCACATGTACTGAAAACAAGTCAAATGGCCAGGTGTCATGAACCAAGCATTCATCAGATTACCTCATTTGTTTGTTAGGCTAAGTAGCCTAGCCAAGTGTGTTTTATTTTGTCAATGCATGAAGCTGACAATGTTAGATATGATTTTGATATATAAATAAACCACATAGGCCATACGCAGTAAACAAATCAATTAAGATTTCCCTGATTTGTGTGATAGGCTATAAAGTAGCCTTTTAAAAAGTGTGTTATTAATGCCAATGAGGTAAGCTGACAATCATAGATATGATTCAGAACATACATGTCAATGACCAGGTGTCTTGAACCAAGCATTCATCAGATCGCCTCAGGTCATTCGCTGTAGACAAATCAAAAATCGATCACCACAAATCTCAGACCAATGAGACCATAGACATTCCCCAAATTTCCCTGATTTGTGTGTAAGGATAATGAATTGCCTAAGTTTTTAATTACACACAACATTACAAATTTGGGGCATTTCTTTTGCTGTTTTTTTTTTTAAAGCAATAAATTTTGGCCTGAAAGATTTGCCATTCGTTTTCCTTGTTAAGTTATGATTGAAAGCCTGAATCTTTCACACCGTAATTTGCCATATATTTGCGACGAAAATATACCATAACTCTATGAGTGTTGCATTTTGTCGCCAAACTTTTTGGAACTAGATATCACCTGTTCTTGGGGTCGGATGGTGCTCGTGCTCTAGTGCATCTCGCTCCCTAGCTGGCATAGATATCATTACTGGAGTGAAATGTGTGTGTAGCTGCAGGGAAGCACACATGTCATTTTGTGCCAGAGAATCGCGGCGGTATTCACATAATTCCTCTTTTTGTAGAATGTTGGCTAGTTTTGTTGCAAATTATGAATCTTTTGACGTGGATTATTGACGATAAATCCATTAAATATAAACCCTTTTGTCAATATAGCATTTAAGGTTGCAAAAACTTCCCCCAAAAACCTTATATAGCATTTAATATAGCATTTAAAGCTGCAAAAACTTTCCCAAAAAATGGACTCAAATTTTAGTAGCTACATATAAAGTACTATATTAAGCAATCAAAATTCTTTTACTTGGCTCTTCTTGATATCAACATCCACTTTTCCTAACTCTCACCTTTTTTCCAGGATTTCATTCCTCCCGAGCTGAGGGAGATCTTGGCATCCAGCAAGAACCTGTTTGTTCGGACTCTAATTCATGTCGATATCCTTGCAGAAAAGGTAACCCTTGTTGTGACACTGCCTCTAAAACAGTGCTTGAAAACACCCCACTATAAAACAGTTAAAATAGCTGCCCAATATCAATAGCCCAAATCTGCTTGACTTATCAGCTATTAAAAGGCTTCTTTAAGAACTGATCACAAATATATTAAATAATCACACCAAATTGCAAATTTCCTGGTAATGGTTGAAAATCGTTTTGGCCTTAAATTCCAAGCTTGCACATCGATCCGCATTGTACAACTTAATGGTTTTTCTTATCGTTTCTAATTTTGTTTAACTTTATTGGGTTTGCAAGAAATTATATACTTGCATCCATAATTTTAATGACTGTGCTAGCAGGGTTGTCGCTACTACATATTATCATAGCTACCCTAGCGACTGAAAAGAAATGTGAAATGAAGTGTTATGGTGTTTGTACATAGACTTGCCATGGAGGATACTCAATGTATAAAAGCAGTAGCACTATTTGTTTGCTGTATAAAGCAATGCTTACATTCAAAGAACACAATCAGAGGTTCTACCACAAACCCAATGACAGAGGAAAATAACATTGCTAAGAATTTTAGCTCAATGTTTTGGGGCCATTAAGGGGAAGCGCAGGAAAATAATAGTTCATTGTGTAGGCCAGGTAACCTGTAATACCGGTAACAGGCCTGGGAAGTGCCATTTCTGGCAATCTAGGAGGCATTTGTTCTTTGTACACTATGTGCTAATGGTGGTGCTCCACTTAGATGGTGTCTGCGTCCCTGCACTGGTGGACTAGCATCACACTAATCAAAACTTGTATATATTATGTGATTATACACACATTGAGCTGTAATGTCATGGAATCACCTCATTACCGAATGCACACACCCAGTGATTGAAGTTTCACACACACAAGACTACATGAAGGTACTTCTTCTTTTAATTTAAAATTAATTTCTCACAGCCTTTGTTCAGGGTGTATATATATACAAAATTTGGACTATACTCTGTGTATCCTATATAGAAAATGTGTTACATATTTTAATTATACCTTGTGAAAAGGGGTACCTCAGAAAATATTATTTTCTTTAAAAAAAATCTTTCAGAAATCTCGTACATCAAGTGGTAAAGTTCCAGTGAAGACAGTTATCTCTAAATTTAAGGTAAGGATGCATCAAACTTTGAATGATGCAACATATTTTTCCACATGAAAAAGTGTTATTACAACCACTTCTCTTACTTTACTCTGCACTGTAATAAAAAATATCTTTAACCAAATATTCACATCACAATATTAATGTTATAACTAACAAGATAAATTTTAGCAGAGGAAAAAAATTAGTTCTTATTTGTTGGTGACGTATAACTACAATCTTGGACAAACCTGTTGGGACATTCGACATATGAAAGTGCTTCCATACATTTCTTGTAAAGTTTAGAGTTAATATTTTGTAGTAGGTACATCACATATAATTAACACATATGTTCAGTAGAATCTCTGAACATTTTCAAAGGTCAAAGGTCGTCTGTGGTCATCAGAGGTCACATATTGAAAAGGCTAGCTCAGTTAGTTGAGTATAAGAAAGAAAGATTAATCTCATCTTTGGTTAATTGTACATTGCCCATAGTGAGTATATGAACCCTATAGTAACTTTTCTAGAGGTCAAAAGTTATTTGGGGTCATCAGAGGTCAAATATTGAAAATATCTTGAAGTCATGTAAGGTGCATCAATGTTCCTCATATTGGAACGTTATTATAACCTTTCACAACCAGTCAAAGGTCATTTGGCAATCCACTGGTAAAATTGAAAATAAAACTTGAATACCACCATGGACAGTGTATTTTAAAAGGCCAGGATTCACAATTGTTGTCATTTTGTGTTTTTGTTTTAGAACTCATTGGATGAGTTGATGATGACACTCAGGAGTACTACCCCCCACTATGTTAGGTGCATCAAGCCTAACCAACAATGCACACCAAATTTATTTGATTCACATTTTGTGGCAAATCAGCTCAGGGCATGTGGCGTCATGGCGACTGTTGCTATAAGCAGAGCTGGCTATCCTCACAAGTGAGTATTTTTTAATTGGGTTCTGTTTGTAAAAACAATAAAATTGTTATCCATAATTCTATGGATACGCTCACACAGCCCTGGCATGATCATATCCCTGCCCCTAGAACAAGTCTTATCAGTCACCTGCAGCTCATAAACTAATTATGAATTTCAGTTAATATATTATTCCCCAAAATAATCTTTCCTCTACACATTTGATCAATCGTGACATTTGTTTGTGGTGGTGGTGGTGGGAATTTTTGGTTCCGATGCCGAAGGCAGTACGGAACCTATGCAGTCAAATTGGATTGTGTATGTGTGTGGCACTTGTAAACACAATATCTCAAGAAGGAGAAGGTGGAATGATATCATACTTGGAATTTATGTTGGCCATAATGAGTAGATGATCCCTATTGTTTTTGGTGGCCATGCCATGAATATTAATGAAGGGGCAGGGCT
>JAODFY010097626.1:0-11681 GCA_027580055.1 Paracaudina chilensis | reverse complement strand
GTTTGTGCTACAAGAAGAAGCATCGTTTGTTTTCTCTTTTTTTTGTCGAGTTGTTGACTGTAATTGTTGCTGTCTTTTCGAGGCCAAAGTGGTCCGGAAAAAGCAGTATATCAATGATTGGGTAAATAAAGAACCGCATGGGATTTTCATACAGATTCAAATCATCTTTAATAAAGAAGATACACGTATCATATGTTAATGAGTAATTTATTTTCCCTCTCGTATATAAATCCTGGTTCCATAACCAATATCAAGCTTACAATAGTTGAGAATGGTGTACCAACGTTAATACGATGATGAACAATTTAAAATAGTGCAAGGAAGAGTTTGAATATAAAGCTTTAAGCTGACTTATTTTTTCTTACTTAAGTTTACTGAAAATCCATCCCTGTAATAACATTGAATTGTAATCGTCCGGTCTAGTTGATAAACATGTAAAATCCCTCGACAAGCAGAACGTAATCATGCATAAACTTTATAATGATGTAACTGCTATTGTGTATTCATTTGCCAATTATGTCATAGTATGTGTGGACAGCATTACTTTAATGCTAAATGCCAACTTACTATTTGTTATCTTTATGAAATATCTGATGGCCAATAAGGTTTCTAATTAGGTTCTAATTCATGATGACAGTTGTATGACGCCAGTCATGCACTGATATCCAGACCAAAATTCTTAGTATTAACTTAACTGGTATAAGGACTACTATCCTTATAGTATTAGTACATTACAATATTTTACAGTGTGGTTCTACGAAAGCAATTTATTATAAACATATATATAAAAATAAAATCGTCAATACGTCTACTTGAATATGTTATGGAAAATTTAAATTTTAAGACAGTTAGATTATCAGTGAATAATTCTAATTCCAATTTCAAACTACAAATATTTAAAGGTGGAGGAGCGCATAGGAAATTCACGTGAGTTTTGCGTGTCACGCAAAACCCACATGTTCGCCAGTTATGTACATAAAGGTAAAATTGTCTTGTTATAGTGCTTAAAACTGCATTTAAAGTTCATACAACATAGAAACGTTCAAAAGAAGTGTTTCAAATTTTGCAGAAGAACCTCATTGAAATGTTACTTTTGGTAATTTTTGCTACGAGCGCCCCCACCTTGAATTCCTAATTCTCGAATATTTATATATCGTATTATATACCTAGTTTATCTGTTAACCCATGCTGTATTATATATTTATTTACTTTCTGGCAGGAATAAATACAATGATAATTTAGAATTAAATGCATTTATCCTGAAGTAAAAACCTATTTTACGGCGACAAATATCAATGCAACAAATTTGTGCACTGCCAATAATAGTTTAATTAAAATTAATAAAATTAATTAATGCTATACTAATCCATGAAGTAAGTTTTATTCTGTACAGATTAATTCCTGATAATTTGTATGGTAAAAGCGGAAAGTTGTTTGTTTAGGAATAAATAGTTTAGACCAAAACTTTTCCTCTCATTTAAGATTTAATCCACAAAATATTGTATTTTCATTGTCAGCACATTTATTTTATTTTGCACAAGGAATATAAAATCAGGCGGGCATGACAAACGATTTGAAAACCCCACTCCGCAACGCCGCCACTGTTTATTACTTTATGGTATAGTCCAATGGTTCAAGCTTGATATGATGCTTTGAATCACTATTTCTTCATGAATCCCTGGGGATGAATAATATATTATTTGAGCTTGCAAAAGTAATGTCATAGATCACACATTGACTAAAAGCATTGCAGTGTTTCCTAAATTAAAGTAGAAATGGGAATGAATAATTATTACCACCCAATTACTTATGCATTTATATGTTCAAATTCTGCCAATTAATATATAATATGTAACATTTCTACATTTATTTAACGAGGTTCGCTTGTCCTCTTTTAAATGAGGAAATTCGTTTTTACCCTATATCATTTAACACTGATAAATATCCCAATGAACTCTATGTTTATCTGAAATATAAATTATAAAAATCCAAATGGAGAGCTAACTGAGAGTGCCAGCATTGCATAATTTTATATATCTGAACTGGCCATGAATAATATGGGAGTAACGTTAATATTTTTATTCCATTGATTGTGCTACTAACATTTAAACACACACAAACTACGTATCCTGTTTTATATTGGCAACAACACACATTTTGATGGACTTTAAATTACGTTAGACCACATATGAATAACTCAGAAATTGAGCTGCAAAAAATATGAGCTGCTCGGGCAACATATTGTATAATATAGTCGTTACATGTGTTTCAACATAATACCATACCTTAATAAAAATCGTGTTCAGATAACATCCTCTCATGCAAAACTGACACATCGGGACGCAACTGGCTATCTTGCCAGCAATCCAACATTGTATTGTTCCTAAAATGAAAGAATCAAGTCACAACCTAGATAAAACGAATGCTCGAATTATAATTTCCTTCTTTCTGATCCACATACATTTTAGAACAAAAATAGGAAAAATTGGAGTTTAGACTGTATAATTAATAATTTTGCACATTTGAAGGGGACGGGATCTTTGAATGAATACAAAATAAAGCCAACTGCGAAATAGTACAATAACGACATTATAACGACATATCAGTATAAATAGTTCATTAAATACGTTACATACATAAGGGAATCACAATGTTCCAGCGGAGGAAATTGGAATCCTTGTTCTAGGAGTTTCTTAATCTCTTCTTGGTCACCACCTTCAAATGGTTTCTCACCTAAAGATGGGGATGATGTAAAGACGGTTTCGTATATTTCAGGATAATACGTACACCAAAGAGGAGCGTCGTCAACAACTATACATATTTAAGTGAAAGTTTCTGTTTGGGTATACTTTTCCCTTTGCGTGATTGTTTTGATCATTCAATTAATTTAACTAAAAAAAAACATACAAGATCTTTCAATTTATATATAGCAGTTTTCTGTACTGGGACGATTACAATTATAGAAAACTGTAATTTTGATGGAGTTATTGGCTGATATTTATATGCGATGTTATTGTGTCTCACGTGGCCTCCCTTACCTGATGCTTAATTACAGTGGTCCTTAAATTAACCTTTTTCGTCCCATTCCTCCTTTCCAATCTGCCACCCTAGGTATTTCCACTCCTAACATATAACGCCTGTACCACTTTTTACCATTGTTACCATAGTTAACATATGAATATATTATATGGCTATACATGGTTATATATCAAGTACAGACTGCAACCCGTTACCATATGAATATATTTCCCACAGAACAACACCCAAAGACCAAACGTCGCTTGCTTCGGAATATTCATCTCGGAGTATAGTTTCTGGAGCGAGATTGGAGAATGTGGGCTTATTCTAAAGAAAATCAGAATAGAAAATACATATAAAAAAATACAAATAAATGACTTATAATAAAGTGTATGATAACAAAAATTAATAATCCTCTCACCTTTGTGACTATACTTTTGAACTTTTCACGAGCGTCCTCTTTCAAGCAAAAATCGTATAATTTACATTGCCCACAATTTGTTAGGAGAATCTTCTCTATTGAAACTGCTGGGTGGCAAAACTGAAAAAAAGTATGCAAATCATTACTGTGGTATTATTATTTTATATTCTACAACCTAACCTTTGATATCCTTGACATTACCAAACATTATTCTGCGACAAACAGTCACTCTGCTCTTTGAGCTGCTCAAATCGCCTTTTTCATCAAATTGCATGCAACGTTTTGTTCAAAATCCTTTTTTTTTTTTTTTTATAAAAGATACGTTGTTTTTTTGTCAAAATACTGGGTGTTTCATCGATTTATAGTGTCGACTGTTTATTTACAAGTAAAAATCACAAAAATTGCACTTAAATACTTTTGATATTAGGGGTATGTCATACAATGTATCATTATATATTACTATATTATTCGAAAAAACACATTTTGTTTACTAACAGTAGTAATAGTAATATAGAATACCAATATCCAATAGAATACCAATATACCAATATCCTTTTATATTCTTTGTGTTACTTGTTAACACCTAGATTTTACCTTGTTTACTGTAAGAAACTCTATTCCGCCAAAAATAGCAACAGCAAAGTCGTAAAATGTTTCCGATATGTCTTCTTCGTCACTTGCTTCTGGAGATAGCGACTCAAGGTATGATTTCAATGTTCCAACAGTAAGTAATTCTTGTAATAAATATAGGCGTCCTAGAATAACCAATGAAATGTTGATGAAACATAAATATTTCATGTTTGTAACAATCTGAATTAAATTCTCTGCAATACCTTTACTTATTTCCCATGTTACATTTACACCTTACACCTTTTGTTCTTTTTGTTACACCATTATTTGATGGAAACAACGATGCTTTACTTATATACATAAGTACACAAAATTTGTATTTCTTACCCTCGTGTATAGAAACGCCCAAAATTCGTGCAATATAATCGCTGGTCGGTGTATTGAGGAGACATTTAACAAACATGTTCCATCGAAACTGTTTTTCTTCCTGTACATTTTCTGTGAAGAATATGGTAAAAGAGAGAGGTAGGGATTTCATTGCCGCAAGTTAGCAAGTATGTTCCATTCAATGACATACGGATTTACCATCGCCATCTAAAGTCGGGCAAATTAATCATCCGACACGGTCTATGCAAAATTTGCCAGACTGAGAAATAAATTGCTCAACTAAAAGTGGTATACCTGTCAAGTAAAAACCATACAAGGCAAGTAAGGCGTGGTCTAAACACATTCTTTTGGTTTTAATATAGGCTTATTTTATATTGTTAGTTTTAAGAATGCCTGAAATCGCAAGATATCCTGTGACATTGAACCATGAACCCCTTCGTAATTTTGCCGTTGATCCGCACAAGGCCAGTCAACAGTCAGAACTTACCAGACTATTGCATATATAACGACCTGTTCATTATTGATTTGTATATCTACTTTTCATATATAAACACTCACGAGAAACCGCCGTTACCAGTATATCCATCTTTCCCGAACCTTTGTGCTGCATCGTGCCCTTCCAGCGTTCCATAAATATTCCTGAACGAAACTGTATCCCAATGTTGATTTTCTTAAACTGCACAGCTTTGTCCCCGTACGCTTCTCTGTATTCAGCTTCAGTCGAAAAACAGACACAAAAAGCAATGAGTAATTTGTTTGTTGGATTATGTTGAACTATTGTACAAAAAAAATATGATTGGTTTTATCGTAACCATTATAACATACTGTTAATAACTCGTCAATCACCCAGCAAAATAGACAACACATGAAACCAGAAATATATCACTTTTTATAGTGAATTTATCAAATTGCTCACAAGCAATTTTAATGCACTAGTTTTCAATGGTGCATACCTTGCTGCTCTTTGTCTTTAGAGCTCATTTTCTTTGATCGTTGGAGAAAAGAGAAACGCGGAGCATTGCTGAAAACAAATATTAGTCCACTTTTACTGTAATATATATCTTTCTAAACAGTATTGTTACTAGGTTCCAATGGATGTAAAGATTATTATTTTATGATTATTTTGTAGCAACACATTGACGATGGAAGATTTAAGAAGTAAAATATTATTTCAGTTAGATATTAAAACTTAACATTTTCACACATACCTCTCAGAGAATGAAACCATAGCCTGGCTCCCTGTTAATCAAAGTTACATAACAAATCATAGTTTACAATCAACGTGATAATAATCAAACAGTATATATCGAACTAGGTAATGAGAATGAATACATTAATTTGTAATAACAATAATTAAAGGGATTTATTGGGTCATGAAGGCGCGCCCGAGTGTGTGTGTGTGGCAGTAACGCAAAAAGTCAAAATATATGAAGCCAAAACCATGTACGTAACAGATCGATATTACTTAATATTTGATTTAAGGTTCAGTTTCTTCACACTTTTACTCATGGGCATTGTTACATGGTAGTTATCCAAAGTGGATTCAGGTAATTCAGAAAGTACTTAAAAACTTATCAGCAATGCCGCCATACAGCACCTTGGGAATTGCCAATTCACTATTTGGAGTAGATTAAAATCATACATAATGTCAAGCAGCATCCGTCTCGCGCAGAGTAGGACCATACTTCATAATATAATTATTGCACCAATTAATATTACGATTGAAAAAAAAATCAGAACGGTCCAATACGATATATTCCAACTGGTTATACCTTCTTGCACTTTGTCTTTAGAACTTAAATTCTTTGATCGTCGCAAGTTAGAAAAACTTTGAGTAGTGCTGAAATAAAACAAAAACAATCATGCCATTTATTGTTAAACAATACTGATCCCGAAGTGATTTTACATACCTCCCGATGAAATATGTGATCGTTTGAAGCCACATACATAGGGGCATATGAACTGAACAGTCTAGCAGGTGTTGCCCTTACTTAGGACGAGAGTTGTCACTATATTTTTGTTGGCTATTGGGATAGATACATGGATATGAACATATATTTATTACAACTTGCTATACTATATACCACTTTAACATAAATATTTGTAGAACCATAAATACCTCTCCGAGAATGTTAACAACGTATGGCGCCCTGTGAATCCAAGATTCATATCAAATTATTTGTCAAAATCAAATTCAAAATATATATATATATATATGTCATGTTTGGTGAAGTAATCCATTTATAATCAGACAAAAAAGTTAGACTTACATGTTTTTCTGTCAATAACGTCATAATTGCCTTGAGGAAGCCTTTCTTCCAGCCGTGTTCTGGTAATATAAATTGATTATTTTCTTATATATTTTCAAAAAGCTCAATATTTATGCGATTCAAAAATGAAAAGTATACTTAGAAATGATGGTACATTACATATGATGTGATAATCGATATCAAACTAAATTAAGTTAATATTTAGTTGAATTTTTTTTATCACTTCAATTCTTCAGTAAAAGTACAACATTAATTAGTCAAATCTAAACGGTGTAATTCAAAGAGGTACATACGACGTTTCTTCATTAATCTTTGAGTGTCGCCGAACTGCTATACAGAGTAAAATATTTATATTTTACTCATGGGCATTGTTTTTAATTAAAGGTTTAATTTGTAATTTATAACAGTTGTTAAACATCTAAATAATGCTAAGAAACATTTATAATTGTTATTGTATTACCTTTTTTACATTTTGAACACCGCCAGCAGGACAACAGTGGCAACCCAACAATTACAAACAGCGCCATTCCTCCAAACAACAGTACTTGTGTCAATGGAAATTGTGTACCTGTAATCAAATTGATGGTGAACACGTTATTGTGCTGTCAACAATTGCTCGATATAATCCCATGAACTTTAAGAAAGATGCACTTGATTAAATAAATATAAATAAACTCTGGATATCCTAATTAATAAAGTAGGCAGCATCTTTAGAAAATTTTTAGAAAACTACAACAGTGTCGAAAAGTTAACAGTTGGTCAATTTAACCCCAGAACATGGAGTGATATCATTATTTGTTTAAGCTTATTAAATTACCACTATCATATTTGAAATGGGATAACTCGAGTAAAAGAAATACACAGGAATCACATTAGGCCTAATAAAACCAAAACGTACAAAGCTTATAAATGCAATTACCGGTATTGAAACAATTTAATCATACATTCATTTGAAGCTAACAAGGTACATGAGGTAAACTCAAATCATATACAATAGCAAACTATAATTCGGTTTTAGCTGATCTAGATTATACATAAAATGTTACACTAAATAACGAAAACATAAAAAAGAACTTATTTACACATACTTACATTGAATTTGAAAAAATTCAGTGTATGTACCATTAACATACTCTACTAAGCAAGATATATTTTTATGTAATGGTAGAGCTGTATAAAATAAAACACTGACGAGTTCGTAGAGCCTATTGGTACTGTGATTTAAGTCAGCGACTCCTTCTGTCACTAGATCATTGTTCACTTTCCAGCTGATAGAGTAAATTTTATCAGTACTTGTTGCAGTGCATCGAAAAATGTATGAAGTACCCTCATGTACCTTCAAGACTCCTGCTTGAATTTGTTTTGCCTCTGATACCAGCAACACGTTTAGTGGCACATGGTTGATAATATCTGTAGGCAATTTATGGAACATTAATTTGGACAAATGCTGAGACAATAATACTTACTATTTCGTGTTATATTATAAATATTTCAATATAGTAGCACATTGGTCATATTACAGGTCAGAGAATACAGAGGACAATTACAATATTATAATTCAATCGAAGAATTAATTATGGTACAATTCAACTATCAGCATGATACTGTTATTCAATATTTTCTTTGTTTTGTCTCTGCATTGCTAAATTACCATACACAACATACCTTCAATGATCAGTACTGCGCATTGTATGTTTGAAGTTGTTTCTTCAGTTCCTATACATGTAACATTATGGTCAAAGTTGTTTGGCTTGTAACTAAATTTACTGTTATAGTCTTTGAAGTCACCACCTCGTTCATTTGGCGATGGGTCAAGATGGAGGACACCAGCACTCATTTCTACTCCATTCACTTCCCATGAGATGTTGACTGGATGGTACGATCCATAAATGTTGCACCAGAAAACGTAGGTTTTATTCCGATAAAGGACCACACTGTTAAGTGGATGCTGTTCATTATCAAAGCATATTTGAAGAATAGGTACATCTACAGTAAAACAAATTTAGCATTTAAACATGAAATTTCGTCTCAATTATACTGGAAAGCGCACGAATAATTACATGGGTACGTATGCATTACATTAATCAATATCTTATCTCGCAGATGATAGTGACGGCTAGAAGTAAAGACCACGTGTCCTATGTGTGAATGGACATCATAGTGCTATTTTATTAAATAAATGCTTCTTTTGTTTTATTGACTCTTATTCCATATGTTACCATTACCTTCAATGATCAAATCCACACGTTTGACAAGGTCACCACCTACGTAACAGTCGTATACACCTTCATTTATGACCTCAACGTGATCAATGTATACACTACCGTCAGTCATAATTTGGACATTGTAAAATTTCGCTGGGACCAAACTAACACTTCCCGTTGAAAAAAATGTCTCCTTGAATTTCCACCCGGGTTGGAATCCAGGAATGGTCTCATTAATGCAACTCAGTGACAAGTTAGATCCATACGTTTTTGCAACATGTTGAGAAGTGGCTGTAGAAGCATGGAAAATATGACAAATTGTAATGGTTTAAAGGAATATCGTAATAATATCATAACTGCAGCACAAAAAAAAATATGTTAAAATAATGTTACCCTTACAATAATACCAATATTTATTTTTTTCCAAAAAATGTACACGTTTTAGATATACGATTATGTTTCCATAAATATATCTACAGTATGTGATATTGCAATTCACGGGATTAAATGAAGCATATTAATAATTTCAAAATGCGGAGGGATAGAGGTATATAACCCGCTATTTGAAAAGCTTAACATTAATTGTAACAGTCATGCTACCATCCCCTACCCCCAAATTCGTGTACACAATTGCCGGCGATTATCTAAATGTCACATTTACAGTAAGGGCGTCATCAGGCACGTCGATGTTTTTTATGTGAGGTTTGGGGACATGCAGGAGTGGTATATATAACTGGATGGGATTTACATAAATTTGTGTATATATGTAAATTACTTGAACCGTGCATCACTTTCGACCATTTTTTACATTTTTTTTATTAGCATGTTAACAAATATCTCACCTTGCCTTATAGATCATACAAAAATACAAATAATATTTCAAGGGGCTGCATGTCACAAAATGCAATAATGTCCTCCACTCAAATAGTGTCCTCCATTAAAAAATGAGGACATGTTTTCACGGCCCCTTCAATGTTCACCAATCCGAACGGCGCTGGACATACTAACTGTTCGACAGTTCTTTAAAATTGCTATAGGTCGACAAGGAATGTATATAACGGGCTCTAATTAAATAATAAACTAGACTATATGCTTTAAGTTATACAATAATCTATCAAGAAAAGACACTTGTAACATATAGTGTATCAAAAATCTAATATACATAGCCTACTAATGAAAGTCATGTTGGTGAAAAAGAAGAATGCGGTATACCTTTTGTGTCTAAGCCGCTATATTTTAGGTAATAAATTTTAAAGAAACTTACCATTGGCGATAACGCTGTTCCATAATGCGATGAATTGTATTATAAATAACATTGTAGCCGGAGAAAGTGTTCAAAGTGTATAGGCTATATTTTGAGACAGATTTTTGTTTGTAATTACTGTATTGCGGACGTACGAAATTCTCCAGTGTATACAGGAATTGATAAATAACTGCAGAGTATTGTTATACGAAAGTAGAAGGCTATGTTTTATTATTTACAAGTTAATCATGTTAGCAGTGTTACAAAAGGTTAAAGCAATACACAGGCCTACGACATATCCACAACATATATACTAGACTTGTTTTTAGGTAAGTACTACACAAAATCGATAATGCAAATACATATAACGCACGTAGAGTCGCCATATCCATGTGACAGATGTGTTGCATGTGGCACGAATGAAATGTGAGGGGTGAAGCTTCTAGCTTATCAACACATAAGTTGCACGATGAGATCAGAGGGATTAGAGCACTAATATGAAGAAATTAAACTGTTAATGCTTTTACCGACACACACCTCTGTCAAATTACAAGGCGATGCTGCTGTATTTAAAAAGGAATAGGTTAAAGCAATACACAGGCCTACGACATATCCGCCACATATATACTAGGAATAGTTCAGTGACATTTGATATTGAACTGATAAAATACAAGAGGAAAAACTACACTCAATGGTGACATTGCCATTACAATAGCATGTCTCGTTGTTTAGATAATGATTTTTTGAAATCACTTTAAATTTTAATTTTAGTTAATATTTTGACAACCTTTGTGATGTCATCCTAGGACTTTGGTTGTAAAACGGTTATTCTTTAACTTTTTCATGTGTTCGCTATACCAAGTTGAAATGGAAAAAAAGAATTTCTATAAATCATATATTTAAAAAAAAAACAAGATTTTAAGGAAAAATAAAAGCTTCTTCAATGGGCAACTGTTGCCAGATTGTTAAGTAAATTGAACTCAACAACCAGACATGCTATTGCAATGGGTCTTTCACAACTGAGAGTAATTTTCCTTCTCTCCCTTATCAGTCTAGATTAATTTGTCACTGAACATTTCCTTTAACATCAATAACGTAACAAATAACGTTAAAAAAAAATAAAGAAAACAAAAGCGATATAAACAATTTGTTTTCTATAGTGTTGCTTGAACGATAAACAACTATATGACTCAAATACATGAGCATAGCAAATGGTTAAACCTTGTAATTAAAAAACCGTTACATGAAGCGATGCTAGAATAACTGATCTTTCAAGATTAGTGCTTTTCTGGCACTGATTGTAACTGACATTGTAACTGACAATGGCATAATGAAAGAACTGAATTCCCAATTATTCGGATGATCTGTAACTATTTATATTAGTGCAGCAGACGGGGGCTGAAAAGAGGCCTAAAAATGGGACATACCCCTCCCGGTGGTAGAACAAAGCGAAACCGGTTTTAAATGGAAGGTATGGATGTCTACTAATAGAAAAACATGGTTGTATAAATTTTAAAAGTGTACATACCTGTAAATTAACCCCTTGTTAACCCCTTGTTTGCCACAAA
>JAODFY010097515.1:0-11683 GCA_027580055.1 Paracaudina chilensis | reverse complement strand
GGCGAAACAACTTTTTCTCCTTAACGTCAATTTCCACTCTCCTATTGTTCAATTTCGCCCAAGCGCCGGAATTAGAGTATATATATTTATATTTGTGTGTGTGTACGGGTGTGTGACAAATAATATAGCCCCTTCAAATATAGTTCCCGTGGGCGTAGGTATTTTTGTGCATGTAATGTGCTGGGTCCTTCCGGCATTAAAAAACATACGTCATACAAAAATGTGGCCAGCTGCATACATTCTGAGGGTACACTTGCCAACTGGATCAGCCGTCACTATAAAACACGAATGTCTGTGCGCATGGTCTATATCACCATAGTAACTTGTACGTAGGCCAACTATAAACGTGATAGGATCATTGACAAGCATACATGCAATGATTCAGCTATGTTGCTAAACCACACAAATCAGTATGTTTTCATATGTAATTTGATACACGTGACATTTACCCGCAGACTACCGTATAATATAATATAATATTATATAGACCTTTGTCATGTACTTCCTTGATCGTTTCCTCTAGAGTCCCATTGGGAAACACACGACTCGATCTCAAACAAGTTGTTTTGCAAACCTCTGCAAACAACCAAAACAAGGAAGTCTATACCTATGTACCAGTTCGATGATGTAGCTGACGGTGGGGTGATTTTCATGAGTCTGTTTTCTATTGATAAGGATTAACTATCGATTTCTCTCGCTGCAGCAACCGGTTCATTAAATCTCGTGGTGACATAAACTAGATCAATAACAGTGCTTTGTATAGTAGACGTTACCGGGTAAACAATAAACCCATAGTTGTTTCGCTCAATGTAGGCGACAAACAAACTAACCCAGTATACAACGCTGTGTGCTGTGTGAGTTATGTGACCAGTTATTGCTCAACAGTGGCACATGTCAACTACCTAGTGTGCCTTAATTACCATTTGGAGTTCAACAATGTTATTACTAAAATACTTTCTGAAGACTTCGCAGCAAATTGGTTGCAGTTAGGAAGAAACTGGCAAGTATTAAACACACCTCATCCCGAAACGTGTATATTTTGGCCGATATTGACAATTTCTCGTGAAACATTTCGTGCCTAAAGTCGCTTGGAAGTTTCCTCGTGTATTTTCGTTCAAATGGCATATTATGAACTAGCGTTCATGATTGGTAACATAATAATATACCTCATTTTGGGAAATTAATTAAATGAGGTACCGTACAGCCAACAACACATAGGGCCTACAACTAAAACGACAATTCCGTTGAATTATCGTTATGAATATAACATGTTGGCATATATACCCGTGGGTGTTATAAGAAAATCGGCAAAAAATGTTGAAGCATGCATACATTTAATTAAACCTTAATATTATTCCAACTATTTTGAAGCTTTCATTTTTGCGATTTTTTTTTTGTTGGAACACGTGGTTACCATGTCTTTTAATTCATCCTCTGCAACGTTTACCTTTGTTGGGAGTAACAACGGAACAATTATTTATTTTCTTGATGACTTTCCTACGGTGTCAACTACGGTGACGACGGAGAACCCTTTTACGTTTACATTATCATCGGGGGAATTCGTCAGCGCCATGATCTATTACGCCATTTTATTCTTCGTCGCCGGAGTTGGTAACCTCTTGTCGCTTTTGGTGTCGCGGAAGATAATTTCAAATCGCAGGAAGAATCCGGATCTGTTAGTCTTCTATCTCTCTTTGACGGATATCTTTTGTTTACTCTCGGCGCACATGCTATCAGTGATATCTACCTTGAACGGAGTATGGTTAGGCTCGCACCTATCCTGCACCCTGCAATATTATTTCGCCTGGTCTTGCCTCAAAACCGCATTTTTCATCCTCATTCTTCTGACGATCGATCGCTACATTGCGCTCGTTAAGCCGATCTATTATAAAACCAAATGGGGTCACAAACACACCACAAAATGTGTCGTCGCGTGTTTAATTTTCAGTTTCGGTAGTACCGTAATCACCCCCATCCTCCAATGGGACAGTATCTTCCCGCTGAAAGGATGGTTCGTCTGCCTAGATTCTTGGGCCCGCGACGATCCTTACGATTCCGCCATTCTCCTCCTCTACGGTTCGTCGTTTGTGATCGGTTTAATCGTCTTCAATTTTTGCTCAATCCGCGTCGCATGGGAAGTCATCAAACTCCGAATTCGAAAAAAGAAGACCAGTGCCAGCCACATACTCTCCAGCGAGAGGTGTACACGTCAGAATGGATACCATATATCGGATCATGTTGGCCGTGATACCCTCATATACCGCCGTGTGGCGAATGAGAGCCGCGTCGCGGTGATTGTGACGATAATATCCGCCATATTCGTCGTTTCGTGGTCACCCTACATGGTAACGTACTCTTTCTTTCATGTCATATTGCTATTTTTTTTTTCTATTATCCCTAATCAGGCTATCACTATAGATGTGTATACAATTTAACAGACAGTCATGAGTCTGCCATATTTCCCTCAAATTAACACACGGTGGTGAAGACTGAAGAGCCCTTCATATTTCTTTGAAATTTACAGACTGTGATGGGTGGCTTATGTTTCCCTCAATTTAGCACACGGTGATGATCGAGTCTCTCATACTTTCCTCAATTTAACAGACGGTGGAACTTCACGGTGATGAGTCCTTTATATTTCCCTCAGTGTAACAGACCACACTAACGTCACCGTCTATTAAATTTACTGAAATATGGGAGACCAATCACCGTCTCTTAAAGGTACTGTCCCGCCGAGTTTGAGGCGCCAAACATGACCTTTTTCCTTAGTTGATGTTTTTCATCATTTAATCCAATTATAGGTCCTCACGTAAAAGAACCATACTCTATTCATTTTGTCAATCGTAACACTCATTATTGAGAATTTGAAATCAGAAACACGTTTTCGGGTTTTATTCGGTGACAAATTATATTCACATCGTTAATTTTTCACTAAATAATACATGGCCATTTTGGAAACAGTGAATGAGATATACAATTTATGTAGAACAACTTGGTTAATTTTCTTGCTATTTTTTTAATTCAAAATAAATCCTGACAACACTTCCAAATATGAGGGACTATAACATTAAACTGACATGCATGTGTCTCATCAACGCGTCGCAGTACAAATACAGTGATGCGATGCGGAAAATTAACATATTGTTTGATCCACTCTGTGTGGTATAATTTACGTAGATGTATATATAATTATTTGTACACGCCACGCAATCAAATTATCACGACATATCAGATTTAAATGAAACATTTCAAGTTTGGCCGCCGTTCCAACGAATATGCCAAACGTTTCTTTTATCCCTTTCTTCGACAGGCGTCCCTGGTCCTGGAACAAACTGGAGTGTACTCTAACCAACGAACCGAGATCTTGGCTATCAGGATCGTCTTCGCCAACACTGCCCTCAATCCGTTGCTATACGGCCTTCTCAGTATGACCTACCGAAGAGGGTACCTTTATTTTATTCAACTAGCTCTATATTACCTCTCATTTGGATCCTTGACCAAACCAGAGGGTACGCATTAACCTATTGACGTTATTGTTCACTCCGATTGGAGGTGACATAGCCTCTCAATTTTGACGGGCAGGTGTATGATTAATTACTGTAACTTTGTGTCGTGCGCAACAGTGCTTATGTTTGCCGAGTCCACATTTGCCACATTCTATTTTACTATGCGGAGATAACGTGCACAAGTACATTGCGTTTGTAAAATGCTAACCAAATGTGGAGACAGGGTGGCGGTATATAGCCCAAGGTATATACTGCAATCTAGTGCAATTAAAATAAACGTTAACTAGTGTCTACAGTCTTAATCATAATATTGTATATCAATATTGCGATATTATTATCCAATAACACAATACAGTATAGGCTAACTTATTATGATACCCACGTGGTATTTAAATCATTATGATGAGCCACTGGCGCATATACAAGTAATTAATTGTACGAATCCTGGGAAAACATATACGATTTATCACCATTAAATAATTACCTTAGCAACTATGTTCTTCCGTCAATCAGATAGGCTATTAAATTTTCTGAAACAAAGAGGAGGAAAACGTTTACAATAGCATTTTTGGTTACTGACATATTGATTTTTTTTTTGGAATAACTTTTAATTTACTTTTAAATTAACTTTAATTTTTAATTAAGCATCTGATAACGTTTGTGATTCTATAAGTTCACTTGGACTGGAAAACACTTTGTTAATTTGACATGGTTAGCCAAATGTATTATAAATCACTTGATGCTCCATTTTTATATTTCTTAAGAAAAAAAATCACTTATTAAATAAATTTTAAAAACAAACAGGAAAACAAAAAGCTGGATGCTTCAATGTGCATCTGTGACGTCACAAATGCTACCAGATTCTTAATTAAATTGAAGATGTGTACTGATTTCAGAAGTCGATATCTCAACAACCACCCGAAATGCTATTGCAAGTCGACATTGATTGTAGTTCTTCCTCCTTATTTTTAATCAGAAAGTTTGGTTTTCCACTGGACTATATTATTTTGTTGATTCTCATGCGGAGGGGTGTTTTTCGCCGGAAGCCAAACATTAGAGTGGGTCCACTCTCTCTCTCTCTCTCTATATATATATATATATATATATGATATACAGCATACATAGTTCGAAAAGCCGTGTTTACCTATTCACTAATTAAAAAAAAAAAAATCTTTTTAAATAATATTGCCCAACTGTTAATTTCTTTAAAAAACAAACAAACTAAAAAACAAACAAATAATCTAGACCTATAGGACACTTGTCACGACAACAATTCCTTCTGTACAGAATTGTTTTTACAGCGCCGATGAAAAAATTATAAAATGTTTCAATCCCACTATATTTTTTTCCCGAAAGATCTCGATCTATATAGGATAACTGTTATTTGGTTAGAAATTAGATTTTTTTGTGAATGCTCCCTTCCGCCTTTTTCCTATCAAAGTACAAAATAGCAGCATTTACTGTGTAGAGTATATCAAGCGGCCTTCGTATCGTTCCCCCCGTGACGTGTCAATAAAGGTGAAATTCCTCAGAAGTAAATTGCTAGGATCGAAACGTCAGGTTTCTGTATTACATTCAAAATTCTTCTAGTTACAATTATTTATTATCTGGAATTACGTAGAAGCTGGTATATCTTATCTCAAAAAGGCTCATGCATTACTTCGTGAAAATTGTCGGTACGTAAATTTATCCATACAATTCGTCGCAGAACAAAACGCGCAACGCGTGTACCCCACGCTTGCGCGTTTACATCGAAGTTTAATTTCTTGTTAATAGAAATCACAGTAAGTGAAGAGACATTGTGCGACACTAACGGTAGGCTTTACAGACTATACTGGCCTACCGCAATCACCTGGATTTTTTTTGATAATCTAACATTTCTGGTTTTATTTCTATGCATAAACAATAAAGATTTCATACTTATTGTTCAGCTCGTGCTAAAACTTTCCACTGGGTGTTATTATGTAATCGAGTAATTCCAGACGCTTAGCATCAGACAAAATAGCAGCAGCAGTTTCAAATGTTTAGCCGTCGTGATATTTGCCAACAACACAATTTGAGACTTGTGACACGAGAAGATCTACCTGAAGTGAATTTCTCCAACTTGGGATGCCGGGCCTTAATTTAATGTTCTTTCCGTTTTATTTTTTATACACAGATGATAACATCTTCTACGTTCGTCGAAGTTGGCTACAGAGACGACAACGCGAACTCCACAGCAGGTCGTTGAAACAAACTTCGGTGCCCTCCGAACGGCAGCGTTATACTGGAGAAATCGCTGCGGCCTTATCGGTTGTACTGCCTATGCCGGTCCTCGGCGGTTCAACCGTCATTGCTGGCAACAATGGATGGGAAACACCCTGTGACAGGAGCGCGGGGGAAAGTATCGTTACTGGGAAAGCGGGATATTGTTACGAAGCAAGGAATATTGAAAGCTTACATTCGTTAGATGGCTGTGAGCCACATGAGGTCCATATCGGTGATGACCTTGATCCACAAACCAAGCCATCGATATCAGACTCCCCACATGATGCAAACAGCAGCTCGTTGGTGCAAAACGATACAAATTATGAGGATACTTTCCTATAAAACTAGAGAATAGGGGGGGGGGCACAGAACTGGGGAATAGAAAATGTACGTTAACTGTTTTATCAATGTCACACATCTCATATGTTGGGTACTTGGGGAGGACACGTGCCCTCCCCTTGCCACGTCTTTCTTATTAGGAACATTTGGACACAGAGCATACTTATATGATTTTTTTTATGATTATTTTCGACACAGAATATAAATATGATTCTTTGCACACAGAACATACATATTATTCTTTTGCATATAGGATACATATAGGATTTTGTAGGAAAAGTTGCCGAAAGTGCGCTATACCTGGTTTCGATGGATGCTAAAATATTGTACATAATCGCTATGTGTTTGTTCAATATTACACAAATAGTAACTTAAATCTAGCAAACATTACCGGTATATGATCTATGATATATACGATATTAGTTACTGTAGCATGCTTGTGCATTTAATTAACCCATCCCAGGAAAGTTGAGACCACATATATCATCCCGCCTCAGTGAATGAAAAAACATTCTTCTTTCCTTTTATTTGTAAGCGACTTTAATAATTCGTCATGTGCGCGTGAAGTTGGTGAATCTTTGATTGACACTTTTGGATATTCGTAGCGTACAATGATAATTATGTTTTATTAAATATTTGAATTATATTAACGATCTCAACAAATAATTCACTCAACGATTACCGTATATCTCAAGTCATCAATATAGTCAAGATTAATTGATGGCATTCAGAAAGCGCGCTGCCTGGTTTCGGTGGATGGACGGAGATTTAAAGGGACTCTTATCGTCAACTCAATTTTATGATAAAATATTGCACACATGTAAACATGCAAACATGTAATCGTTACATGTTTGTTCAATATAGTCAGGATTAATTGGTGAAATTCAATTCATTACCAATGCAAATGTAAGTGTTTGTGAATGTTTTATTAATTTAATATAAAGGTATCTGTGTTTAATCACGGTAGTCTAATTAACCTCTGTTAGCGTTATAGTATCATCTCACTACGTATAATCTCGAAACAGCTTAATATTGCTTTTTGAGATAATGGTTGTTGAGATATTGATTTTTGTGTTTTAACTTACTTGAGAGTTTTTCGATTAATGTGAAAGTAATTATTTTTTGAGACGGCAGATCAAATAACAAAACACGGCCAAGATGTGGCCATTACGTTTGCATTTTTTGACAACGTAGGACCCTACATGCAAAAGATATATTTAAAGCTATAAATTATTACCGCAACTTTTATCTTTTAAGCATCTTTTCATTCATAAGCCATTTTAATATACTCGGTTTTATATTTGATAGCATATTGTTGTGTGGCCCTGGTGGGTGCCTTAGTGGAGCGACCGACGTTGGGTTAGCAAGTCGTAGATATAAGTCCGGCTAGCAAGTCGTAGATATTCAAACATAAAAATAGACAATATAAAGTTTTTGAATTGTATGACGATTCTTCAGCGATTTATTAATTTCCTTCTCTGAACTCCTTCTCTGATTCACTCTCAAATTAAGATTATCGTTTTAGAAGAAAGAAAAATCAAGATGAATTAATTTGGCCAAGACTTTGATTAGTACAGATCCCTGATTTTCAGTGGGGAAAACCTACAAGTCCCACCTGCTAGAACGACTCAACATCTTTTATTTCGCTCCATCCCAAACATTATCTCTATGGGCTGAACAAATGCGCATATCTACACATCCATTAATATACTGGAATACCATGATAGACATACAGAAGCGGGATCTATTTGAATACATACTGAGCGTCAGTTGACATGGGAAAGTAGGCATTGCGTGTATCTAAAAGGAAGATCTCTAAAACGAAGACCGAAGATCTCATGTGGTCTTCCATCTTTTAGACATCTTCGTTTTAGACACTCATCGTTTAAGACACACCCGTAAGCACAATCATGTTACATTTGGCTAAATGTACAACGCCTGCTGCTGGGCTGTCTTGAATAGAACAATGGCTGTTTGTAATGCAACGGAAAGATTAAAGAGAAGAATTCCAGGCTATTTTGGAATGGCGTAAGGGTCTTCCCCTGACCTTGTACGAGGTCGTGACGCACATCTACGATAAGCAAACTAATGGGGCTGCACGCCCGATCGCCACTATCAACAGCGGGCGCTGTCATATAGGTCCTAGTAGTTGCGCGAAATATACACATTGTAACCAAGACTAATAAACGCTAACTAACGTTAGCGTTTACGTTCCTTGTTAATTTAAGTTACGGTGTATTCATCTTGGACAGTGCTCAGAAACAAGAGCTAACCAGAAGGTCTTATATTCAAGGTAGAAAAGTCATAGAAAGGTAATTTTGCCATCAACTGTAACAAAGTTTGATTCTCTAGCCCAAAACTCAGTAACACTAACAACACTAACATTCTATAGCTATAGGCTACTACTATTACTACTACTACTAGTATAATGAGTGCACTGAAATTCGTTTCGGTACACAATATTTCGCAAAAGGTATTCACTGATGACTCATCAGTGGTAGTGATGCACAGCTGTTTAGGACCTATATGAGAGCGCCCTCTGTTGATGTTCAAGAACGACGTGCAGCCCCATTGTATTAATATGCGCTGTCACATAACATAACATTATATATGATGTACTTAAATATATAATTTGCTTTAAAATAAGTAAGTAAGGTACCGTACTTATATAAGTACGTATGGCTACTTAAAGACAAACAACTCTCATCCCGAGTAGGCTAGAAATCTGCTAGAATGTTCAGCTCATTTCCTGCTAGGTATGAAACTTCAATCGATCACAAATATCATGGGGAGGTCTGTGAAATCACCCATTCCTTACAGAATTAAAAGTTGATGGCTTGAGCCATGTCCAATTACCTGTTAAAACATGATTGTATCAGGACACATATTGTTAGATTAGGGTTTCAGTGGCTACTGGCTAGAGCCTTGTCAAAATACATTTTGTAATTCTATGGGAATTACCTGGTGCAATTCACGTTTGGGCTAGACTTGTGGAATGTGGAAATGAAATCGCTGTTGGTTAATGAAAGATTCTTGATAACAAATAAAATATATACGATAAATGTCACGGTAAAAAGTTTAAACATAGGTTAACAATCGGCGCTCTATAGTCGGGTTGTTGCGAAACACCAATACCGCCATGCAAGTAGGCGCATAGCTAAGATAGTCAAGATTTACATATGAATGGTCAACATAGAACGCCAGGAATTTTACAACGCGGCGATGCGCGTCATGTCGTATTGTTTTTAGGTAACTGTAGAATCTAGACACCAAAAATTTGTACTCTGTTTGTACTCCGTTTATATTTGTACTCGTGCCGGTTAATTATACTACCGTGATTAAACACATATACCTTTATATTAATTAATTAGACTACCGTGATTAAACACAAGATACCTTTATAATAATTAGGGTAAATGGTCTAAATAATGGAGGGCCCACATGTACAGATTATTAACCAACACTATAGCCAACATTTTTTGTGGTCTAAAATTTAGGGGCTAAAACAAATTGGGGCCCCAAAAAATATTTGGGGCCCAACATTTTGTGGGCCCATTGATACCAAACTATTTGGGCCCATGTGTACTGACTAAACTAAGGAACAACTATACCAAGATTTAATATAATCTGACTTATCATTGCAAACTTATGGTAATTAGAAGATAATGCACATGTATTAAATTTTCTGTTTCATTGATGGGACCATCTTGGCACTAGCCTCTAAACAGCAAAAATAATTAATGATGGACCATCTTGGCAACTAACATCTTAACAACAAAAACAATTCAATGACCTATTTAAATCAAGTCAACATGATTACTATTACACCCCACACTGTAGCAATGCAAATTCAATGATTACATGTTCATTGGTGGACCACCACCTTGGCATCCGTAGCATCCAAACAGCGCACAATTATTAATTAGTGTGTCAGTAAAAGTTAAAAGGGATTTTCAACCAGCTTGTATGTTTATATTTATATATTCTCTTGGGATTTAGGTCTGGTGATTTGAAGAGGTTACAATGACAACGTGTTGAAAATATCTATTAGTTACCATAAGTGTAGTTTACCATATATATGTTAAAGCAGTATGTTGGTGCCAATAGATGTAACAATAAAGATCCTGTTTAAAACCCACACTTTTGTTTGTGTCAATTTGTGGTGTTGCCCCGTTTGGCGTAGTCGGCAACCCATTGATATTTTGATCGGAAGGTACCTTTGAGATCTGAATATAGCATCAAAACTGTTAAAAATCCCCAATAAAGTGTTTGCCACTTTTGTCCCCCAAAAACTATTTTTTTTACCTTTGGTGACCTCGGATCACATGACCGTTCAGTTTGAAAATGTTCCCCTACCCCGTTCACAACTTGTCCCAAGGCATCAACCGTGTTGGACCTAGGCACGTGGACTAATTTTAACCTGTGCATGTACTTTTTCGGAAGAGCAAGTTTCCTAGCCTTGTATTTTGTATGCGAAGTGCAGTACCACTCAGACCTCGCGTTTGGAGAATCTGTGTTCTAGGACTATATTTGGTATGAAAACATTACTAGCAGCAGTCTAGCATCAACCGATTGTACTGCGAAGCGCGCGAAGAATTTGAGCCTGTGCGTTCACTTTTACGGAACAGCTGATTGCCTCGCCTTTTTGAGACAAGTAGGGAAAACGATTAGCAGTAGCCTACCAACCAATTTTTTTTAGCCCCTTCATGAGCGTTTGAGGAATTTGTTTCCTAGGCCTATATTTTTATGAACACATCACTACCAGCAGTCCACCACCAACCACCTTTACTGGTGGTTGTTGAGCAATGAATAACAGTACCAACCAGTCCTTGCTGCGCGCGAAGCTCTCTAACATTTTGAGCCTCTACGTGTGCTAATGTGGAAGGCCTTTGTAGGAAAAATTCTACTTGCACCAACGTGACTTTACTGCGCCACAGCATGCAAAAATATTCAACCTCCTATCCATGTAGGTTATTTCCTCATTGTTTTTAGCATAACTACTTCAGTATGTATCTGTCCTTAGATGCTATATTTCGGTGCTATATTCTCTCAAGTCACTTTTTACACCTATGTTCAAGAATTTTGATTTACTAAATTTGTTATTATTATAATGATATTTTTTTAGTTTGTTTAAATTAAGCGTAAAATTGTCAGAATATTGAAGACTTATTATACCTCTGAACACTTAAGGTATATGGCGGGGTCTTGAATTACTAATACTGGCAACCGATTATTCCATTTAAATACGATAAGTCAAGCCATCACATTGAGGTATGGATTTCAGAAACATGCGAAGAAGAACACAATGAGCCCAAACCCCCGTGTTATCATGATTGTGTGGATGTACGTATGAACATAACATTGTACATAAACATGTAACCGCCGAGGCGCGCTTGTTAAATGATTTAATTTCGAAGATGAAAATTTTCAGAAAACCAAGATAAACCTCATTTCTCGGGACCTTATACAGAAGTACATTGGTTATATTATGACCTTATTAGTATACATTTGAAATGGGCTATGTAAAAATATGGGGGGAGGGGGATATTTGATATTATGCTACCCATCTCAAAACGTGGGGAACACGTCAC
>JAODFY010097514.1:0-18415 GCA_027580055.1 Paracaudina chilensis | reverse complement strand
TCTATACGTACAGGTGCTATTGGTGGCGCCTTCTTAGGACGAGTCAGTAACAGGAAGATGGGCGTTTTTGGTGGAATCTTATTTGGCATGGGTTTTACCTGTTTGGGACTTTTTGAGCGTCGTTTGTGGTACACGTTCTTCTTTATTGGGATAACAGGTAAACATAACAATGGGCGCGCATAGGGCCCCAATTCGCAAAAGTACCGAGCTAACAGAAAACATTAGTCAAGACTTCGCGAGTATTTTGTTTGAAAAATGCAAATCTGGAATACACTAATTGACAATATCTATATTGAACTAATGCTAATATATATATATACTATAGCCCGGCAGATATAAATGAAACAATTGAAGCAAATCAAGTTTTTGGTCAAATGCTCCTCTTTATTGGAATATCAGGTAAAACAAAACAATACGAATAGGATACGAAATCACCACTGTATACTAATATAAGCCTTAACAAACATATACATATCTTATCATTTTTCAGGTTGTGGAGCGGGTCTCTTACACTTTGCAAGCTTCACGTCTTTTGTGGAACATTTCGATCAAGATTTCTCCTTATATTATTCAATAAGACAGATATATGTTTACGTTGGTGTTATAATTGTGCCACTTCTTACCGAGATTTGTAGATCTCGCTTTGGTTTTCATGGCTCATATTTAATCATTGGTGCTTTATCGTGGAATACAATTGTTTGTGGTGTACTGATGAAACCTGCACCGGGATTGTCTGCTGACACCAGCAATGCACAGGGACACGATGAGCACGGGAACAATGATGAAAGTGATAGTCCAGCCAAACCACCATTTGCCCTTCATATTTTGAAAAATCATCGACCATTTATGTTGCTCGCTACAACAAACGCTTTATTTAATTACAATTATGCCATCTGGGCAATATTTCTTGTACCGTTTGGCTTGTCGTTAGAATTGGATGCAAAAAGCGCGGCGATTTTCTCTACAGCTGGTGGAGTCGGTGGAGTTGCAGGAAAACTCGTGATTTTGATGGTGTTGCGATTTACCCAGGTGGGTCCATCCAAAGCATCTATTTTACCTGCGATAATTTCTATACTTGGCTTAGCTGGATACATTTTGAGCCAAAATTACTTCGTCCTGCTGTCGTGTTCCGCTGCTTGTGGGTTCTCATACGCATACGCGAACACTTCTTTAAATGCCCTAATACCAACTCACACATGCAGGAACCATTTCAAGGTAGGACTTGCTATGTGCTTCTTATTCGATGGGATCGCTGTTCAAGTTGGCGGCATTACAGCAGGTTTGCTTTTTCATGTTTTACAAAAGTATTTGTATTTTTTATTTTTTACTGTTTAAGGAGATCGACAGTTGTATTGTTTGTAGAAATAAATATTCAATAGTAATTTCAATACTAATAATTTCATAATTATTATTTATAATATATGTTTGTACTATTCGAAAACCAGAGCCTAGCTCTAATGTGCGCGTTTTGAATTTATGGTAGGACCGTGGCTATGTTGGAAGAAATATACTGGCTCTTGATTGGCCAGGGCTATGAATCGCGGATTTATACTCACACTTGATTGGTTGAGAAATGTGTGACGTAACTGTTCATTGATGTTACTTATGGTGTGTAATACTGTAGAGATATGATGACGCCAGCAAATTCAAAATACCAGCTCCTGGTTGATCAGAAGCTATAAAGTGAGGAAAAGGGAGGATTTATACTTACATCTGACTGGCTGAGGAATGTCTGACGTCCTTGACCGGAGATGGTACTTAAGACATGTAGTACTATAGAGCAGTCATTTCTCGAGTAAAGCTCGAGAAGTAAACAAAATGATCAATAGGACATAATAGCAGACATTACATCGTTACTTCGATGTACGGACCAAGAAGAACCTCATGACGAATGGCGTAGAGGCGCTGGCGAAACAGGTACACTTCTGGCATGCTCTTTGGGTTGAAGCAACATCGCGCAACCAGAATGTTTGTAATGCGATGTGCTTCTGGTAACAAGGTCACGTCGTGCCATCGGTGCAGCGACTGAAACAATCAGTGGATTTGATTGTCCCTCCAGCACAGCCCCAGCCAAAGGCACAACAGGTGCCACAACCACCACAGCCTGAGCAGTGTAATTCAGTCCATAACAGCCACAAGCTTGTTAAGCAGTACCAGAGGACCTTGGAGGATTACTACGTATACAGGTCGTCGTATACAGGTCATCGACAAGCTCGTCTTACCAGACAGTACTACTGTTGATGAAGTGGTAGCACCGGGCGATATTTGGGGGTAATAATACCATCAATAAAACCACAATGTTTTTTTAAGGGCCACCAAAGATTCCAGAAAGAATTGCTCGTGTTCTCTTTTCAAACATGCACGTCTCTTTGTCACTTCTTTCTCTGTAAAAAATAATAATAATAAAAACAATTACAGCATTAACTACAACAATAACAATCTCAATGTCCAACAAATAACATGTCTCATAATGCTGGGGTATGGGAGTTTGCGACGAAATGGAAATGTTACTCTGCAGTATTGAAACGTGTAGAGAAGGGGCTGCAATATCATTGTAGCCAACAGCATGGGGCCTGGTGGCTATACCCAACAGCATCGGAGCTGTGGCGTTGGGTGTCTCCAATGGCGGTCAACTGATGGTTCTGTTGCAAGGTATAGTTCCAATAGCTCCGTATGATAACTTCACATCAAAGTTCTTGAAATGAAACGGATTTTTGGTATAATCCCGATTGTGACTCGCCCCTCACATGTCCAAAAACCAAACGTTGTGGAAGTTGTACAAGCCAAAACCAAATGATCTGAAATGAGATTGGTGTTGCCTGTCTGGATCGATTTAGTGCTTATTTGAATTCGGTTAATGTGATTCTTTGCGGATACAGTATCAGTGCATCTCTTCCAACTTGATTAACTCAACGATTCGTTCAGCTTTAGATCGAAATGTTTTAGGAACATTGATCTCCAAATGGGTATGACTTATGCGTAATCCCCAGTCGTACAGCCATTTGGTTTGTTATTTTCATAAGGTTTTCATTCTGTGAAATCTTTGGCATCGATTCCCAAATCTTCTGCCCGTCAAGATGAAACATAACAGTTCTTATTTGTAAAAGTTGTTTTTTAAACATTGTTTCCGTTGAATGATTTTAACGTTTTGCATGTTTTGATAAAGATAAAACTACGTACGCAATGTTTTTATTCGACATGTGGAAAGCCCTGATTGTAATACATGATGCTTTTTCGGATTTCTTGAGACATATTTGACGATTAAATGTGAAATGAATGACAATTTTAAGTTGATACAATAGATAAAGATGAGACAACACTGTCCGAGCTAGATGTCTAATCCATTATATCAATGGAAGCATTTAACGTACTAATCAGTCTTTAAAGTGAATTACGGTTTGACAGAAAAGTGTGTTTTATTTCAACATTTTTCACATCTTTCTGTAATCAAATTTATTGATAAATTCATTCATTTCAGGATTTTCTTTACCCAACCTAACAAAAATCACATCCCTCCCCCCCCCCCCTCCCCCTGTTTCCATACCTCAATTCTTCGATATTACGTACTGTTTTCTGGTACACGTCAGTTTGGCATCGAGAACTTCTGCTTTCTGTTGGGAAAACATTTTGGACATCCATGCCATACACATGAAATTCGTATACCGTCTCAAGGTTAAGTCCACCCACCTTAAAACCCCGATATGGTTACTTCGCCGCCGTTACGTGAATGTTGAATGCTTATTCCTTCACGATGACTTTGCTACGCTAACCATTATATAGCTCTCTTTCAATGATGATACTTTCCTCAACTGATTAACAACAGAGATGCAATATTTTGTAATCTCTTCATGCATACTCAAAGTGTTTTCCTCTTCTACTGCATACTATTTCAAGATTTGTTTTTGTGCACTCTTCATGTTTGCAGGGTGCTAATACTTCGCTCGGGCCACGGACCGAGGTGTTGGTTAAAGGGAAAAAACCCTTATCCCCCCTCTAGCCCAAACTTCCTGGGATTCTTGACAACGCCATCGTGATTTAGTTTTGGGACCTCTTTCGTGTTAATGTTAAAGGCACTTAGTGAATATTGATTGATTGGTCAGTTAAAATATATGTTTTGTTCTGAGGGAGTATAAAAGAAAAGAACAACATTTTAGAATTCATTTCGACTCTAGCTCTCGGCCGACCAACATGGCGAATCGTACTCAGTGTGCACTCTTGTGACACTACCATGTCCCTACGCGAGTATGTGACACACTTTATGATTTTCGCTGCTGATTCTACTTCACCAACAAAAGTTATTTAAAATTAGGTCTACCTGAGAAACCACGACCACTCCCAGAACAACATACTAATGAAGATTATCAACGGTTCCTTCCAGTAGCTTAGCGAGATATTCCTTTTGGGGGGTTCTTGGGGAGGGATCTTAGGGGAGGTGATTGCCCCCCTCCCCTTCGGCGAAAAAATGCAATTCACGGGCCCGTACACGCAAAATCGTGCAATGTTTGTGAAAAAGATTCACGGCCTTCCCAATCATCGGCGGATGTTGACGATACGTACGATGAAGACAGCGAAGAAGATATGTCATGGTTATTTAAATCGCTATCTCCCGCTGAAGAATGGTCGAGTCACCATATGATGACTACATCATAACACCACCAAGCCCCCTTCAGAGACTACGAAACGACACTTGTGAGGGACACTATATAGTTCAGAAAAGCACTTCTCATCCAATGCTAATTTAAACATTTAAGCAAAAAATAAATTAATCATATATAAATATATATAAAATGATATTGCATGTTTAAGGAGAGGGATGGAGCAATTATTTCTGTAAAAGTGAAATGACTCACCTTTTCAGGCGCATATGCAGTCGTATATCCAGGCTCCATTGCCAGCCTTAGGCGTCTAGGAGTGTATCGACCCAGACCTGCATCAGATTCCTTTCAGACACATGTCTGAATGGACTGTTCGGATACCCACACGTGTGTGAGATGATCCTCCATGCACTTTAGCTTGGTGATCTTCCATCACCTCCTCTCCTACGCTCTCATTTTCAGCCCCCTCTTAGCCATCAACAATATCTTCCACAATGCCCTCCTCGTCCGATATATCGCTTGGTACCTCTTCATCGGATACCTCGATCACTTCCGGCCCCACTTCCGGCTCCTCTTCGATTATCTCCACTACGTCACCATATTCGTCATCTGATATAACAATATCTTTTACCACCAGTGGGTAATAATCATGTAATGTATGGTTGGTCACTATGAGCACTTCTTTACTACACCGTGTTAAGTAAGGTTTTCCACAGTGACGTTACACATTTCTCAACCAATCAAATGTAAGTATAGATCCGCATTTCCTCCCATTATATCCACATGCTAATCAGGAACCAGTACCATTCGTCCACTATAGGCGAGGTTCTACCATGAGACAAATTCAAAACGCGCACATTATATAACCGACCAATGAACAGCCAATATTTTGAATGATATGACGTCATCAAACCACTTGCCCCTGATTGGTCGGGGCTATGGTGATGTGCGTATACTACTTATGTTGGTATGTTATTACAAATTTATAGCAAAATGGCTCGACTAATATATTCCTCTCTTGTTACTGTTATTCCTGTACAGGCGCCGTGTTGGATATGACACAATCTTTCCCCGCTGTTTTCGCAATGATGATTGCAGCGAACGTTATCGCTATAATAGTATCAGTGCTAATGTACTACGTAGACGCTGGAGAAGATGAGTGCAGTAAATAGTAGTGGTCTCAATGAAATCTGAAGTTACAGCAGCTATATTCTATCAATATAATGTTGCGTCTTTTCCTCTCACTTCCCTCGTTTTGTATAATAAAAACATCAATATTTATTTATCTATATAAAAATCAATATCTGCTGGGCCTGGGCAAAGCATATAATTTCATCAAAGTTAACAATAAATTTTGTTTTATAAACAATTGTATGAAAAAAATGTCATATATGATAAAAAAATAATATCTTACCCAGGTTGACAGGGGACATGACGAAAAGTATTTCCTATATATTCGGTATATTTCGAGAATAATTTTCAGAAACCCCAGGCGGGATTTCATCATTCCCCCAAATTCCCACAATGATAATCAAGGAAAGCAAACTCGGGTACATTCAATTTAGATTTTTACACAGGATTATCTGTACAAATTTAACGAAATGTAAGTATTCATTGTCTGATATCTATTACATATTTCGTTGTATGAGGTATAATTGCCGAGCAGTTTGCCTTATGCGCACGATGTTAGTTTGAGCACTTGTTTTTGTCAGATAGCTTTTATTCTACCGTTGTTATACCGATTTCTGTCGAGTTTGAATTATGGGGACTATAGTTAATTGTTTACGAAACATTACTGATATAAAGATGGAGGTATGTTCTTAGGAATTAAGGCTTAGTATGATCTACGATGATTTACGACAAGCAAGTTTTTGTCATAACAGACATGCTGTTTGTTGCTAAAATATGAATATTCATGAGTTCAATCTCAGCACAGTTGTACCGTTGATTATGCTGCATGTTGAAGTTAGTAGTGATTGTTTAACTTAAAAATTTAACGACTCTACTTACCATAGATTAATTCCTCTTCTTCAAGTGGGGGGGGGGGGCAAAATAAATATGGCTGGCACAATACTAGACACGATCTAAGCGGAGCGCCACCATCGGTTGGCGGGGAGTTAAACCGAATTTTTTGGCTAAAAAATAAAATCCTAGATCGTCGGAGAAGACACTTCCTGGGCGTTGCTAGGCCTTCAAAACGCCATAAGTTTCCCGTTTTGTAAAATACAAAATCACTTTTGTCACTACCATTTTCTGTTTTTTTCTCTGCTTTTAATTTTTTCTTCTGTTTTCTCCCACAAATCGAAATTTCGTTTTGTTTTTTAAATGTTAATTCCTTAGTTTCGTATAGGTAACCCATGCCATCGTTTGGTATTGTACACTACACGTGTTATGTACTGAATACTGAACATTCAGTACATAATGTATCAAGCAAAACAGCACGCAAAACAAATCAGTATTCTTGTTATTCCCCTCATATTTCTCTTTTTTATGCAATATAAAAAAATGGTTCCGAAAATTCCAGGGGACAAGCGCCCCCACCTTGAACCACCTCCCCCGTTGCGGACGCCCATGAATACTCCGCTGTTCCACAAGATTACCGAGAACGTATGGCAATGACCGTTACGTTAAAATGCCCACGTTAGGCTTATTAATTCAAATATTTAGAGGTAGCATGCAACTTTGTGTTGTGTTATGGTAAGGAGTCTACGATGACCGTTGTAATCCTATACAAATTTATTCACGTTATAGTCAAAACGGCGTCTGTGCGGGAGGAATAATTAAAAGAGAGGTTATGTGATTACGGCGATGTTTGCTAATATTTGGTAATGACATACTAGCATGTTTCATTTGTTGAAACGTAGAGTACGTATAAATAAATTCAATTAATATTAATTAAAATAATTATCAATGAATTAGCATTTGTGAGGTACCTTTTCTTTTTTTTATCGAAAATTGACAGGTAATAAATAACTAGAATAACGAACATAATTTACATTATTTATGTACAATTACAATGGCTGTATAGCTTGTACATTCACTTGCAAGTAAAATGAAAGTGTTATTAAATAAAAGGAAATTAAAAATCCGTTAAGAAGGAATTGCGTGACTAAAGAAACTAACAGAAATCACATTATCAAAAAGAGAATATGAATCTAATGCAAATCAAATTCATGGATATATTTTTGATAAGAACAATAAAGTTTGTTTTGAGTTTCATTGAAGTCTGCCGCAATTTTCCTTTGGTAGTAAAGTAAATAAAATCAACGAAAATATTGGCAAACAGGGAAAAACTAAGCAAAGTTGGTTATCTAGAGAAACACCACCATTTTGTGTAAACAGTACGTACGTGGCATTATGACTCTTAGACTCCTATCAGTATACTGCACTAGGCCATAGCAAATTTGAGAGAGTGGAGTACGATCCTTTCTCTTTTGATTCTTTGAAGTAGAAGTTATCAAAATAGTGGTAAATGCTTTGTTAGGAAAGTGAAATTATTTTAAATGTGTTTGAATATTTCTGTTATTATTAAATAATATCACCTTAACTAATGAAGTTAATATTCATTATTTTAGGAACTGCAAAAAGTAGATAAAATGTGAGGAATGATAATTATGAAAGAAGCAAAATTTTGGACTAAACAGGAATTGCAAGCCTCTGCCACGACTTCAGAATACAATAGCAGTATAAATGAATGGAACCTTTTATGACGAATGTGTATTTAAATAATGAATCTAAAGCCAATCAAATTGATGGATATTTTTTTGATAAACACAAGATTTATTTTGATTTTCATTGATGCCTGCCGCAATTTCCCTGTGGTGAAGAAAATAAATCAACACTAATATTAGAAAACAGAGGAAAACTCAAAGCAAAATAATAAAAGTTGATTATCTAGAGAGAAGCCACCATGTTGTGTAAACAGTACGTGAATTAATAACTGTTAGAATCGTATCAAGTATACACTAGAACATATCAATTTGCATGTTTTGAGAGAGTGGAGTATGATCCTTCCTCTTTTGATTGTTTCGAGCAGAAGTTGGAGCCTTTGGTACGACTTTCTAAATGGGTAGTACTATAGATCCCTTAATGTATATACGGATAACATATCAAAATAGTGGTATATGTTCTGTTAGAAAAGAGAAGTGTGTTTGAATGTTTCTTGTTAGAACTAATATCACCTTAAGAAGTTTATATTAATTATTTTAGGAACTGCAAATAGCAAATAAAATGTGAGGAATGATAATTATGAAAGAAACAACATTTTTAACTAAACAGTCAGCTCAAGCCTCTTCCACGACTTCACAATGAATAGCAGTATAAATATATCGAATATTTTATGACGAATATGTGTGTATTTAAATAATTAATCTAAAACCAATCAAATTGATGGATATTTTTTTTTTTATAAAAACAAGATTTATTTCGAGTTTCATTGAAGCCTGCTGCAAATTCCCTGTGGTAAAAAAAAAAAAAAATCAAGACTAATATTAGAAAACAGAGGAAAACTCAAAGCAAAATAATAAAAGTTGGTTATCTAGAGAGAAACCACCATGTTGTGTAAACAGTACGTGAATTAATAACTGTTAGAATCGTATCAATTCAACACTAGACCGTAGCAATTTGCATGTTTTGAGAGAGTGGAGTATGATCCTCCCTCTTTTGATTGTTTCAAGCAGAAGTTGGAGCCTTTGGCACGACTTCGTAAATGGGTAGTACTATAGATCCCTTAATTTATATAAAGATAATATATCAAAGTAGTAGTACAAGTTTTGTAAGGAAAGTGAAGTGTTATTTTTAATGTGTTGAATGTATCTTGTTAGTATTAAGTAATATCACCTTAATGAAGTAAATATTATTCACTTTAGGAATTGTAAAACGCAGAAAAATATGATTAATGATGATTTTCAAATAAGCCAAAATTTTGCCTAAACATTAAGTTCTAGTCTCCGACACGACTCAAAAACAAATAACAGTATAAGTAAATGGTTCATTTACATGTAAATTATGTGTAGATTTAAATAATGAATCTCAAGCCAATCAAATTGATGGATATATTTTTTCGATAAGAACAATATAGTTTGTTTTGAGTTTCATTGTAGCCTGCCGCCATTTTTCTATGGTAGTATAGTAGATAAAATCGTCGTTAATATTGGAAAACAGGGGAAATCCCAGTGCAAAATAATATAAATTGGTAATCTGGAAGTAATCTACCATGTCGTGTAAAACGAACGTGAATTAATAACTTTTAGAAGCGCGTCAATTCAACACTAGATCATAACAAAGTGCACGATTTGAGAGAGTGGAGTATGATCGTCCCTCTTTTGATTGTTTCAAGCAGAAGTTGGAGTCTTTGGCACGACTTCGTAAATGGGTAGTACTATAGATCCCTTAATGTATATACGGATAACATATTAAAATAGTGGTATGTTTTGTTAGGAAAGGGAAGCATTATTTTTAGTGTGTTTGATTGTTTCTTGTTAGTATTAACTAATATCACCTTAATGAAGTCAATATTAATTATTTTAGGAACTGCAAAAAGCAGATAAATGTGAGGAATGATAATTATGAAAGAAGCAACATTTTTAACTAAACAGTAAGTTCAAGCCTCTTACACGACTTCAGAATACAATGGCAGTTTAAATAAATGGAACATATTATGACGAATATGTATGTATTAAAATAATGAATCTAAAACCAATCAAATTGATGTATATTTAGTCGATCAACACAAGATTTATTTTTGGTTTCATTGAAGCCTGCCGCAATTTCCCTGTGGTAAAGAAAATTAAATCAACACTTCGCTAATACCATGGAGTAGCATGTTCTCTATATGAATGAGTGTTTTATTTTTTGTGCTATAGCGCCCTCTATTTGTTCACAAAATGTCGATGTAATGGTACTATACAACAATGTTGTCAAAACATACGCGGTAACGAACGCGTATTAGTTCAATTTTTTCGAATATAACATTGAAACGTTACTCTTATTTTATTTTAAATCTACTAAATTTGCAGCAACATGGCTTACAAGCATCTTACAGCGATGGCGACGCCACCAAATACATACAGCGGTGTTTGGTCCCCCCCCCCCCCCTTCTTCCGCACGAGTACATTCCAGAGATGTTTGAGCACTATAAGAGAGTGGCAGATACTGAGGCGTTGACGAAAGTCGTGGATGACGTGGAAGCAACCGTTTAAATCGACATGCAACGGGACGGAATAACCTGCCATTCTATGTGCTCATAGAAATGTTGCATAAGGAAGCTCGCCTGAAGCCCATACAAGTTTGAATGCTCTCTAAACTCCAGAGGATACAGAGACAGAAGTTCCGTCATCTACAGGCAAAGATCTTCAACCTGTGGGATGTTTTTACCAGTGGAGAGCTGACAGGCACGCATCTCCTCAAGTCATGCACCTACATCAATGTCCCGGTTGTCTGAAAAATATATTTTCAGCAACAAATTCTAATGTTGAACGAACGGCATATCAATCATTTCATTAATTATTTTTATATGTTTTTTTATAATTAAAATATTAAAAAATAATTTGATGGAAAGCTGATAAACCAACGTTTTAAAAGGTTTTCTTTGTTGATAAATGCCGTTTTTTTTTTGACATTAGAAATGGCCTGTATACAATTCTTCAATTTCCATTTTTTTTTAAACTGTTGAATGTGTACGATAGGAAGCTGATAATATTTTTTTAGACAATCGGATCATTTTTAAATATTATTTTGTGAGATGTGCCACCCGATACGCATGGGATACTCAGTAACTACGGGTTCAGTAGTTACTGAAGTTAGGGTTAGGGTGTTAGGAGAAATGTTAACATACACCAGTAATTACTAGTGTGTGTTATGAATCATACATCAATAACTACTGACGTACTGGATGTGAATCGGCTGTCTGCAGAGAGGCGTGCTCGATGTGGGCGCATGATTGTACCAACCCTGCTGAAGATCCTCTCCAAGGGTGCTGAGGAAGCGGGGACAGACAGGACTTTGTAAGCCAGTCTGTACAGGCTGATCATTAGTAGCCAGATTGAGTTAAATGTGGTCATGAAAAGGCCAACAGGCAATCCTGAGGAGGCAATCCTATTGACCAAGTTAAAGACCCACTCACTAGCTCACAGAAGAAAGTTCAACCCATAATGAATTTCTCAATGAATTTTTTTTTTCAAAGTAAATAAACTAAAAATTATTTTAAAATAAATGAGTTCATTTTTAAAAAAATTAAAAAGAAACAACAACAATAATTTTCCGAGACCACAAGGGACCGAGACCACAGGGTGTCGAGACTTAATCCGAGACTGAGACCGGGGGAAACCGGTCTCGAGTACTACATCACTGGATGTTATAACCCAAAACCGACTCATTATGTAAGGAGAATGAATAACCACAGCTTTTCTTGTATTTGGAGCTTTTGAAGGACCCCCGTGTTCAAGTGGCTCTGGTTGATATTATACGATCGTCCTCCGTCTATCTATAGTCTTGTCTCGACCATGTCCATCCCTATCCACCCATGTCCATCCCTTTCCATCCCCATACAGCCCTATCCATCCCTATCCATCCTCATACATCCATATCCATCCATATCCACCCATATCCATCCCTATCCATCCGTATCACCCATATCCATCCATATCCCTATCCACCCATATCCATCCATATCCATCCATATTCACCCATATCCATCCATATCCCTATCCATCCATATCCATCCATATTCACCCATATCCATCCATATCCCTATCCATCCATATCCATCCATTTCATCTCTACCCATCCATATCCATTTCCATCCATATCTATCCATATCCACCCATATCCATTCATATCCATCCATATGCATCCATTCATGTCTGTTTTGCTCACATTTGTTAAAATGCTTCTCAATCGATGAAGAAACTTAGACACAATGTTAATTAAAGGATGGGATATTGGGGGGGGGGGTGTCCATGAATTTTGGGGATCAAACGTCATGGAGGGGCCAAAATAGGTTATTATCTGCAAATTCTTCTTTCCTACGAAATTTGCATATACTGGTTGTGGCATATTGATATATTTGGGGTGTTTATGAATTTCAGTTGAAAGGTCATAAAGTGGTCACTTTATGAGAAATGAATGATTTCCTTTAACCACTTATTTTGTTAGTACAGTAACGCTTCTCTGGAGTTTGATCAATCTTGAATGCAATTATCCTTGGGTATGAGGGGACCATTTCATTATTTAATCAGTTTTTGCATAGTCTGCATAATAATAGTAGGCCTAGAAGTGCCTCAAAGCCTGGAAGCCACGTGGAGCTTCGCGGTAACACCTCTCATCGATGACTGTAATGATAATAGCAAATTCTTGACACATTTATGTATGCCATAGATATATGAGAGGCGCCTGTGTTAGGTTTGCAATGGCGTATGCAATATTGGTTGCATTTATTATTTATATGTAAAAATAATTACATACATTACATACATCTGTTATATACATAATTCACCATAGGGTAATAGTTTATTACCCTATGATGAACTATGTGCCACAGTATGTAAAACAGTAAATTCCGTTAATAAACTCGGCACTATATGGTACAAAAACAATTCATATAACTAACTAAAGTTGCTGCAACGAATATTCGTATTTCCTCGGATTATTCAAGTGATAGGTTGAACGTTAAATTCCTTGGGTTAATGCTGTTTTAGGTCAAATATTAATCCTATTTTTCGTGTTTCATCTAAGGTGAGTTGCTGCAACCATAATCTGGAGTTCCCTTCATAATTTTTTTTTTTTCTCATAACCTATATAACTGCTTTAGTGTTACCTCAACAAATCACGTTTGACTGGAGATATGCACAACAAGTTACTGAGGGAGCAGCTACATAATAGAAGTGGCAATGTGTCTCTCAAGTATAGTATTACACTAGAGCCAGTGTCTCAGGGTCATCATTTTTATCTGTTATCTATATATAGTAAAATGGCATGTGTGGCAGCCATGTATTTCTGTTGTTTACAAGTGGATATACTTTAACTGAAGAGAATTGTTCACAAACTACTTTAAGAATATTACAAAGAACATTTAAATAACTTTCCAATTTTTTATATATTTTTTTATAAAGAATCATTCAAAGATTATAAATTACTATTTTTACATACTAATATTGAATATTTATCATCATTTGAATTAAAGGAGTATCCCCCCTCACAAGGAATGTCAATTTGAAACTTACAGCTGAATCAACTTTAATTTAAATTGCATGGAGAAAATATGTAATTTGCGAATTACAAGGCAACAAAACAGCAACGCACTATATTTGAAGGAGACACAACCCACATAATGTTGATTCAGGGCATCAGTTATCAGTTATAAGGGCTTAAATATTTGTTTTACTTTAACCCAAAAATGTTATTGTCAGTAATTTAAACCAATGCTACTCTAACAATAAGCTTATTCCACAGAAATATAAGACAGAGAACGCCGACGGTGTCATTGCCCACACACTTAACCGATTGAAACATGCTAAATGCGAGGGCGCTCTTACTTATACGTTTGTGATTGAGTGGAAACAGCAGTGAACACACGTACATTTAGCATGCGGCCTAAATTCGTCTGTAAAATTGTTGAATCAAGCCAGTTTGTTAACAATAAGTATCAGAAAGAAGGGCACACAGTTGGTTTTTTTGTTTGTAGCATTTAAATGATGTGAAATAATTGTCTGATTCCTTAATTTCTTGATGAACATGACGTATCCTACAATATGTAGTCGCTTTTTAGTGTGTAATAATTGTGTGTATAGGCCTTGTTTGTACCCTAGTTGATTACCCACAATCCATTGCACTCATCCACTATATATAGGCTTATTACCATTTACCAGACGAAATAGGAACTTTTGTGGAAGTTATTGCACGTACATCACAATATTTAACATGGAAGACAATATTACAATGAGACAAGAGAGCAATATTACATCAAACCAACACACGTTTTTGTCCGCATTCTAAGACATTTTAGTGGCCATGAGTTAGTTATGGAAATAGAGGGCGGCATACACATTATATTAAACGTATCCATGACTGCTCAAACATGGAAGACAATATTACAATGAGAAAATAGGACAACATTACATAAAACCAACAAATGTTTGTCCACATACTAAGACATTTTTGTGCCGTGGGTTAGCTATGGAAATAGAGGGCGGCATATACATTGTGTAAAAACGTATCCATGACTTCGTCTGCCTACTTACCCAATTGTACAATTAAAAGAATGTCATACCCCTCCCCCACCGCTACCGGTCGCTTTCGCTATATATTGGTTAGGTCGGAATGGCTAATTGATGGATTCTGGTGTTAATTAAGCTTAGGCCAATACCATGGCTGAGCTAAAGTCATATGACATATACCCTTCTTTATACAGTTCTTAGTACCACTTGGGGCATTCGATTGCTGCCCGTTTGTCCATTTTCCCTTAATTGACAGGTTTTGTTTACCTATTTATTTAGTTATTTTGCCCGTACAACCAACATTGTGATACTATTCATACTAAGAACAATTTGAAGGCGGGTTAAGATACGGGCATGGTACCGGCAGAACTGAGTAACCTCATATCAAACCAGCCGGCAAAAAAAAATAGACTGAAATAATTAGTTTCAAAATCATCAAAACAAAAATAAATTAAATGTATATATATAATAGATTTGAAGCCAATACCTTGATATTTGTGCCATAAACTTTCCAACCGCGAGAAGTTTAATGAAGTATTTGAAATAAGCAATATACAAGTATTTATTAAGGAAGTATATAAACCTGGGGTTTGTAATGCATATAATATAAGAAACAATGATCGCAGTATAAAATTACAAATAATACACTGAGCAATTTTCAATGAAATCCCATAATTGTTTTGGAAGAATTTTCTGCTTATGTGGAGAGGTTTTCCTGATCTTAGATAATATTTAAGCCAACAACAGAATAATCTCAATGTGGGGGACCAACTTCATTATGAATGAAGAAAATAGGGCTAGTATCTTTCTTACAAGATTTATAACAGAAGACCTCTGGGTTCAGTATAACACAACCGTGAACATTAATACATATATTCCAGGTTTGAACATAGTAATAATAAAATAAACGTTTAAATTGATAGCAATACATTAAATTAACCATGCAATAAGCTTATAATGAGTCTACACCATATCAGGAAAAGGTTTATAGGAGCTAGTTTGAGAGAGGTTGGGTACATACTGAACCGCATAGCTATTTCATTATAGGTTTATTTAAAGGATTAAACGCAGTGGGAACTACTTTGTCATTTTTGGAAAAGGCTATCGATGACGAGACCAAATATTCAGTGTAATCGATATGGAAAACATGAAAGCGGAAGTGACGTTACTATTTCGGTGGTGTTCGCTCCAGTATTGGGTTTGGAGACGATGGGGTCCCTTTAAATTCTCGTTCCCAATATGGACGAAATGTCTGGTCAGCTTTGTTTGTATTATATTGGCCACTACAGGACCGCTATGCGAAATTAATTAACCTTCTATATAGCCTGGTCAGCTCACTTGCTGGTATATTTTTATTTTTCATGATTATAGATTATTTTCATTTTTTGGAAACAAAAATGACACCCACTTCGACAGTAATTATTAGATGACATCAGTTTTATTAGATGACATCGTTTTCGAAGTATGGTGCCCTGGGTTGGGGGGGGGGTAACATTTCAGAGAGGGCATCAGTTTCCACAATTCGTAGCAAATTAACTCATATTGGGGCACACGGCCCATTTTTTTGGGGGGGGGGGAATGCTATTCAGCCACTTCTCTTGGCGACGCCACTGGATGACATCACAGCTTTATTTTATTATAATGTACATATGTGTTTAAAGGTTAACTCGAATATATATCATACCATAAAGAATACCGGCATGGGGTCGTATTTTAACTTATTACGCCTTTGTACATACATACATATGGTATTTATAATGCTGTTATTCGCAGATCTAAGCGCAAATGCATAAATGCCCACAGAGGCCGAGGCATTACCCCACTCATGCAATGCAAATGTTTGTCCGTCGATCGTAGTTTCATTGAACTTTATCCGCACATATAGTACCGTACCACATTCAGACAAAATGCCGACAAAATGTGAACTGTTCGCGTGTTCCACATGGCCCATGCACGTATTATAAGGTTTTATCAATTGTATTGTGTATTTCCCAGAAATTAATCAAGATATAAAAATAATGCTTTCAATCATTCTACCAGTGTAAATTTGGATATAATAATAATAATAATAATAATAATAATAATAATAATAATAATAATAATTTGGATATATAATAATACAAACGGATGTGGATTCCTATTAGCGTTTAGTGGCATTATAGACTTAAAATCAGACTGCCTTTGAAATGGAGAAACTGATGTACATATGAAATGTTGTGGTGTATCTTCTAATGCCTTCCAAAAGGTTCTGTAATACTTGTGAGATCTTAACGGTAGTTTACTTAATAAACTCACCTGTATTATGGGACTGAAATATTCTCTTCACAACGATAGCACAAATTACTGCAAATCATCACAGTATATAGGTCATCCCGTCATCCGCCCTTGCAAACCGCTGCCATATTACTGGCGCAACATGCCAAATGATCTTCTAAATGCATTAATTCCTTCAATTTAATTTAACTAAAATTTATCTCCGTATTTTTTGCTGTGTGACACGTAAAACCATATTAAAAAAAAATAAAAAAAAACGAACCACACGTTTTCCAAATAACGAATTTTCTTACCTTCAAAATGGTTTCAGTAATTAATGCAATATTATACCAACAAAAGTTACACTAAAGCAAGTGCTTTTCAGCGGTACGTTCCTGGCCTCCGTCATGTCCTATATTGGTTAATTGTAAAACTAGCTACACTGTAATCAACGAGCCAGGCAAAGTGTAAAACGTATTTGAAATGTAGAGAATCTAACCCATAATCGAAACGCCATTTTGCAGGTTTATTCAATCACTATATTTACATACTCTCTGTCATCGCTCGGCAAATTTCCGGCACATTAGTCAGGGTAGTAAGGTTTAATTAAATCGACCGCCCGAGCATTATATAAACTCTGGTTGCTATGAGTCAAATGATCATCTTCTCTTAAAATTCATACCGTTTTTGACGAGATGGAAAATCCGACTCAATTTGAACGATGCTAAATTAAAGTCAATTGCCAACTGAATTTCTCTGTCTTTATCGATTGAGTAAGATAGCTCAGAACCTGCAGTTTAATTACATCGCACAAGCCATTAGTCTTTCTTTGTCTAGTTATTCCTTTGAATTTATCTACGTAAGTTTTATCGATCTGTTTTTCTCGTTAAAAGTCTACTATGCTCTTTAAATCACATTTCATGAGTCCATTATCCTGATCCAGAGCGAACTATCCATAAAATTACGAGTCGAGTTACAACGCCACAACAGTAGCCTATATAACAGTAGCCTATATGCACAATAATAATAAACCCCTTTGAATACCTGATAATATGATATTCGCGTATACATTAATGTTTTCCAACAATGTGTCGTATAAAGTATACTGTAAAAATACGAGGACATGATAGCAAATGTTCTTCCCCTGGTGTCCCCCAGAAATATGTTTCACGCCCTAATGTAATAATCGACCCCTATAATGTAATAAAAACCTTAACGCCAATGTAATAATTTTTGGACGCATAATGTATAGTGTAAAGTGTCAACCAGAGTTGCAGTACCCGTACTCGAGTACCAATTTCCGTACTCGTACCCATACCCGTACCCATGCTCTGGGACCCGTACCCATACTCA